>OVBA01000709.1:0-57862 GCA_900406435.1 Lepidium aucheri | reverse complement strand
GGATGTTGATATCACCATCTGATATGAAAATTCAATTCAAGATGAGGAGGATGCAGTTCCCTATCGCGGTTTCATTTGCAATCACGATCAACAAAAGTCAGGGACAGACTCTTAAACATGTTGGTCTTTTTTTGCCTAAACCTGTGTTCTCTCATGGTCAACTTTATGTTGCAATGTCTAGGGTTTGTCAAAAGGCTGGACTCAGAATTCTAATCACAGATAAGAATGGAGTACCACAGAAGAAAACAAAGAATATTGTGTTTAAAAAGGTTTTTCAAAATGTTCTGTAGCTTTGTTAACTTAGTAGTTATTGTTTTCACAATTGTTGTTGCTTATACTTTAAAAATTTAAGTAGGTCACGTAAATGTTTATTTCCATCCTATCTATTATCTTTACCTTAAACTAGAGATTTAAATACCTAAGTTTACTTATTTGTCTACCACTTGAAAATTTAAATCAATTCATAAGTTAACATACCTTTTTGTGCTTGTAAGCTTAAATGCTTTGGATTGTTATACGAATATCTTGGAACACGGTGGAACCTGAAAAATAGGATAGAATTTATAAAAATGTCCACAAGGTAATGAAAATTGAAACTACTATTAATACATTATTGGACACTCTACTCAGATTGCAAGTCAGAAAGTTAAATTAAATTTGAATCAGTAAAGCTTCTACTTCGTGATAATTTGCAGATATGACTAACATTGTATATTTTGTTACATTATGAAAAACAAATAACATATTCAAAACAATATATTACCTACATATATTGATATACCACAATAACACTATTATTTCATTTAAATTACCTCTTCAACATTCAACCACCAAAGCTTTGCTAAATCGACATACAACCATCGATTTCTTTCAAGTCAACATCATACCTCCGAGGATCTGAAAAATCAGAAGAACACAGTTTTTAGAGACTTTGAATTCATACCAAGATACTAAGTCAAGTCCAATAAATATCTCCAAACTTGTATACAATGCATAGATTACAGGTACTACAGTATATTGGTGAATCATTAAAGCTTCAACTTCCATAGATTTGTAAAAACTGACAGGAACTATATTATCTGTTACATTATGTCTAAGATATAACAGATGCGCTTCAATATATGAGAAATCAAGATCATAGCACCAAGAATGTAATAAACAAGAATAGCAAAATTTATAGTTTATGCTATCGATCATTAAATTCTGTAAAAAATACTCCGTAATTTGAAACTCTGAATCGATTACAACTCACATACCATTATTGAACAATGAATTAATCTTCGAATTCGATAGAGATTGCAAGTACCTATAGTCACATTCCACTTCAGCATTGCTTGATTACAGTAAAAAATTTGGCCTCTCGATTAGATTTGTTATTTTAGGTATTTGTGAAATAAAGCTGAAGTTTCGTATTAACCTTCAGCTCATTTAAGCTCAATTGAAGAAGATTTATTTTACAAATTACCAAACCGGTTGGTACAAAAGAAAAATTGGTTTGACCCATAATTTGTGAAATCTTATTTGTCATTTGGTGTGTCCATCTTGGTACGATAAGATAATAATGAAGAAGATTTACTATACCTTTCTTGAAGGTCTCTTATTCAATGGGTTTATATAAAATCTTGGTTTTGGTTTGTTATACAATAATTATACCACAATAATTATGCCATAAGACAAAAAATGTACTTATATAATTTGACTTTATTTATATTATGTGGTTTTTCAATTTGTTAATTCGTAAATATGTTTTACTATTACTTTTTTGTTCTGTATTTTTTTTCTTCATAATAATTTTAAATAATTGCTACCTACATAGTTTTCCTCTAATTTTTATTACTTTAGATTCTTTTATTAATTTAGTTTCCTATTAAACGTAATTCCTACATCTTCAGTATTTTTCATACTTCACGTTTAAATTAAACTTTGAACATTATCATACCTCATTTCAATAGGTTTAAAACATTAATTATATTGGATGCTACACTCCATGGAATACCAAATTTTCAACCAAATATATAAATATATATTCGCAACATAAATTATTTACATACAAAATAGATAAATTATTTATCATCTCGAACATACATAATAATATATGGGTTGAACCATATTCATTATTATATTTTATGAAACACCAAATGTTCTACAAATATATATATATATATATATATATATATATATATATATATATATATATATATATATATATATATATATATATATATATATATATATATATATATATATATATATATATATATATATATATATATATATATATATATATATATATATATATATATATATATATATATATATATATATATATATATATATATATATATATATATATATATATATATATATATATATATATATATATATATATATATATATATATATATATATATATATATATATATATATATATATATATATATATATATATATATATATATATATATATATATATATCCAACATAAGTTTTAACCTTACAATACTTCACAAATTACAAAATATATGGAACTCCAAATAAATCTACGACTAACTATATTGGTTATTATATTTAAATAAATACCAAATATTAGACATACTATACAAATACATCTCCAATATTTGTTTTGTATTAATTAAATTATACAACTAAATTAAAATTTTATACAACATATAATCCCGCGCGACCAGCACGGGTAGCATCTTAGTAGTGGGAATACGTACGTATAGTAATCAGATTAATATAAGGAAAAATGTCAAAATAACCTCACCTTACCAAACGGTACAAACAAATATTAACTTTCACTTATACATTTTAAACACATGATTTATTTAATTAGATACTGTGAGTCATAAGGTATGTTGTTAGTCCAGAAAAAAAGTCTGAAGTATTTAAATTTGCTAGAAGCTTGAGACAAGGTGATCCCCTCTCACCTTACCTCTTTGTTTTTTACTTTGAAAGATTACGTTATTTGGTGAATATAGTTGTGGCAAATAAATAATGGAACATGTATGTCTATCGAGAGGAAGACTGCAAATTTTCCATATTTGTTTTGTCGATGTTTTGATTTTGTTTGCTAAAGCTTCCCTGTAGCAAATCCAGGTGATACCGAGAGTTTTTGATTAAATTTGTTTAGCGTCTGCTATCGTGTAAGCTTAGATAAGTCGAAGATTTTCTTTTTAGAAAATGTCAATAGATCTTTGGCAAACTCGACCAATATGGAAAGTAGAATTAAACAGGCTAAAGAGTTAGATAAATATTTTGGTATATTTATTTTACAAAAGCGAATCAACCAAAACACATTTGGTGACGTTATTGAACGTGTCTTTTCAAAACTATCAGGCTGGAAAAGACAGTTTTTGAGTCTAGCAGGTAGATTAACTTTTACTAGAGTTGTGCTTTCGTCTGTACCAACCTATACTATAACTTATAAGTGTGATTGCTTTACTTAAGAGCTCTCTCGATAAACTGAATCATATTTAGAAGTCTTTCCACTGTGGAAGTTCTGCTAAGGGAAAAAGACAACATTAAGTGCTCTGGGATCGTGTGAACACTCCTAAATTGTTGGGTGGACTCGGGATTAGGAAATCAGGTCTCATGAACAAAATCTCTTAGCTGCAAATTTTTTTTTTATACATAAGGCTAGATATGTTAAAATGAATTTTAAACCCAATGAATACTACCCAGAACCCACAAAAAATTATAGGTTTTTTTAACTTAATTTTAAGCCAAAAAAAAAAGTTTAAAACAGTCGGTATCCATTACTCTAAAATCTTACATGAGTTTATCCTATTGGGTAATGGGTATCCGCTGGGTACCCATGAGTCTAAAATACTATTCATTTTTTTTTCATCTCTCCTCTTTTTACTATCTTCTATTATACTTCTCTCTCCTTTTTTTATTCTCTCTCCACATTTTACTTTCTTTCTTCATTTTACTCACTCTCCTCATTTTACTCTCTCTCCTCATTTTACTCTCTTTCTCTCCATATTTTATACTCTCTCCTCATTTTACTCTCTCTCTCTCTCTCATCTTACTCTCTCTCCTCATTTTACTCTCTCCTCTTTTTACTCTCTCTCCTCATTTTACTTTCTCTCTTCTTTTTACTCTCTCTCCTCATTTTACTCTCTCTCTTCATCTTACTCTCTCTCCTCATTTTACTCTCTCTTCATCTTACTCTCTCTCTCTTCTTTTTACTCTCTCTCTTCTTTTTACTTTTTCTCCTCATTGTACTCTCTTTCTCTTCTTTTTACTCTCTCTCCTCAATTTTACTCTCCCTCCTCATTTTAATTTCTCTCTTCTTTTTACCCTCTCTCCTCATTTTACTCTCTCTCTTCTTTTTACTCTCTCTCCTCATTTTACTCTCTCTCCTCATTTTACTCTCTCTCCTCATCTTACTCTCTTTCTCCTCATTTTACTCCCTCTCCTCATCTTACTCTCTTTCTCCTCATTTTACTCTCTCTCCTCATTTTACTCTCTCTCCTCATTTTACTACATCTCCTCATTTTACTCTTTCTCCTCATTTTACTCTTTCTCCTCATCTTACTCTCTCTCTTCATCTTACTATCTTTCCTCATTTTACTCTCTCTCCTTATTTTACTCTCTTTCTCCTCATTTTACTCGCTCTCGTCATTTTACTCTCTTTCCTCATCTTATTCTATCTCCTCATCTTACTCTCTCGCCTCATTTTACTTTTTCTCCTTAGCTACTTATTTTACTCTCTTTCCTCATTTTACTCTCTCTCCTCATTTTACTCTCTCTCATCTTTTTATCTCTCTCCCCATCTTACTCTTTCTCCTCATTTTACTTTCTCTCCTTATGATAAGGCTATAAGAGAAAATTCCATGGGCTGAGAAAGAGAGAATTAAATAAAGAATGTTGATAGCTATTTACTCAATTATTTCTCGTACTTAGGTTACATTACATGTTCGAATTTCTCCTTTATAAATTTAGAAAACAATGTTTTAAAAATTTTAATATTTGATTTTAAAAGTTTTGAAATAGTGTCTTAAAGATTCATAAATTTGACTTTTAATATTCATAAAAAAATATCCTCTTTAGAAATTTATGAAATTTTTTGGAAGTTTTTATTTCTTTCTTATTTTAAATTTAATATAACCTTTTTAATAATTTTAAAATAAGTCAGTCATAAAACAACATACTAATTACAAATAAAAACTTTTAGAAAATAATAATAAAAACAAAAAATATATAAATTACCATTCATGTGTTTGAAAAACTATAATCGACACCAGAAAGGATTCAACCTTACCCCACCACATGAGGTAGATTACAAGAAGTTTTAGAAATGTCATTTTACGTTATAGATCGGATTTTGTGAAACCAACTGGTAACAACAACGTAAGTAGCCTTTAGTCCAATGGTGGTGGTAAGTCCACTATAGGTAGGCGCATATGTACCACCAGGAATTGAGTTCCACCACCTGCAAAATTTATGTAGAAATTTGGTTAATAGAATAACCATTGTGATCCAATATTAATATTACCGTTGACAAAAAAAAATGGTAACAACAACAAAAAAGTCAAAAACCAAAAACTTCATTGCCATTTATGGCTTTAACACGTTTTAGAATTTGGGAGACAAACTTCATTGCCATTTATGGCTTTAAAGTTCACGTACATTAAATTTTAGGTTTGACATTTTATTTCCAACCCAAAATTTTGATGTAACAACAGATCAATCTATATTTATGTTCAGTTAATTAACGGTTCAAGATTGTAATCAATTGTTGTTTTACAACAAAACCATAATTATCCAGCAATTTGTGCAATTGTATAGATTTTCCACTTTTTTGTAGCATAAATAAAAGATGACTAGAGAAGACTCTCTCAAACATCATATTTCATTCGTTAAGAGCATCTCCGATGGTACTTCAAATCTCTCTTCAAATTATATATTTGAAAAAAATTATCTTCCAATGGTACTTCAAATTTGAAGATTTTTATTTTTTTGTCAATAATTGGATCGACAAGCCCATCTATAGCTTAAAATCCACCTCTAAAATTCCTTTTTAAGCTATGATACTATAGTGGGTAGGAATCGAACGTTGGTGTCAAGCCATTAGCTGGATCATCCTAACCACCAAACTGAGATCAACTCGGCTATAAGATCTCCATTTTTCTCTCCAAATTTGAAGAATTTTCATTTATTCTTTCTTTTATTGAATAAGACTTTTTATTGCAAAATAATCCTTTAATTTTTTATTGGTTTATTATTTTATACGTAACTAAAAATTTACGATACGATAAAATAGATAAAAAACTAAAAGTTGTCACAAACAATAAGTTTTGTAAATTTAGTGAATTTCTAACTAATAAATATAACTATATTTATAAAGCAATAATAACATATACTATAATAGAAAATACAAGAATATATTATTTAAATAGATATCAAAACATAAATTGAAAATATATAATTATCACAAGTACATTATATTATTTTTATGTAATATGTAATAAAAAATTATGTTGTTACTAATATTGTTATTGATTATTTACATAAAATTAATATATGTGGATTAAATATAAATATTTTAAAAGTATAATGGTATTTTAGAAATTAATTAAGTAAAATAAAATATTATTAAAATATTCGACTAAGATTTATTAAACCATTGAAATAGATGGTCCAAGCTTAAACTTGGACTACATAATAATTTATTTCTATTTAACAAAATTTTAACTAAACACGACTCCACTGGGGATCGAACCCAGAATCTCTGGTTTCGTAGACCAGCGCCTTATCCATTGGGCCATGGAGTCATTGCGTACTGTTTTTCAAACTTTACTATATAAACAATAGTTATTATAGTGCCAAGAAGATGAAAGTATAATTATTACTGTTATTAATAATAGTGAGATTTATAAAATAAAATAAAAAAATCTTATAGTTCGAAATAAAAATAAAGGTAATCTAATTAGATCGAGTGTGGCTGGCTACTCAAGATCGGCGACAACTATACGTTGCGTCTGGCCCTTCGGCATAGCTTGAAATCGCTCTTTTGTCTGAGATTAATTTCTATGTTGGTGCTGTATTGCAGAATACTTAATCTGTTACTTGTTTGTAACAGGTCTGAGTTATTTTGCGTATACATTTCTGGTCGGACTTGGACCATGTTTATTTTGGGCCCTTTGGAACTTCCCAAATCAATATAATATAAGTCTTGGCCTTGTTGTTAGACCACCATTATCAGTGGTATTTAAAGGAGTTCTTAGTATTTTAATAGATTAAAAAAAATTGTAAAAAAAATTATAAATTGAAGGATCGGTTCTTAATCAAGAAACGTTTTTAGTTTTAAGAAACGATAATGTGGCGTTTTGGCATTGGTCCGTCTCTGTCTCATCTCTCTCTGTCTCTCTCGCGAGACGAAGAACGAAATCGACCAAAAGTGTCGAATCGAAGGGATCTCCGACTGTTAATTCATGACTGAAGAGGGATCTCGCGGCGTTGGTTGGGGCAAAGACCACTGTCCTATTTCCCTTCACGGTGAGTTTTTCGGCGTTCTCTGTCATTGTCAAATTGCTTACTTGAAACATTTTTAGGGTTTTTTAATTTTTGAAATTCGACGTCTGCTACTATTTTGTATCTTGAAAGATGAATTCAGTATAAGAATCATCATTGGCTTAGTTGATTCACCTCTGTTTGGATTTAACTTTATTGGTCTCAAATTTTCTATTAGTACCTAATTCTTCGTTTGATTTATGTACTGAACTATATTGTCTCTTATATTGATTTCATCAAACTAGGTCCTAAGAGGGTGGCTGTTGAATAAGCTGAATGATGTTGTGCACCTAATGAATTTTAGGTAAATAGCTGATGTTGTGTTATGGTGTTTATTGACATTCGATCAAGACCTTACTTTTTAATCAACTGAGATAAGAAGAAGAAACATATTTGAATCTTTTATCAATTCTTGTGTGGGTGTGTCACTATTGAAGAGAAAGGAATATCTTTTACTGGGCTTGTTGAGCTTTTGTATAAATCAGTTGTAATATATATTGTTAGGAAGAAATTGGATTTTGGACGTTTGAATATATATATATATATATATATATATGAGCTGATCAGATCTAACAATGACTTAGTTTTGTGGAAATTATAGACACACTGGTAAACAATCTGCTTGTAATCACAGAGTTTAAATTTAATCCTGGATTTTTATAGGTGAATTAAGAGGTAGGACATGTTTTGGACTGTTTAGGAATACATTGATAGATATTGGAGTGACTCAGTTTTTCTAGGGCATATGGTTGATAGTACATATACCAACTCTTTATGCTGCAACAGAGATTAGCCTTTCACAGATTTTCATTGATGAATCAAGAGATGGGACATGTTTTGGACTGTATTAAGAAGGATAGGATTCAAGTAAATAGGTTTTGGTTGGTGAGAACTTGTAAAATTAATTCGCTAGAGTTATGTCCTTTAGTCATATTCTCTCAGTACAATCTGGTTTTGATGGTTTGCTTTGCTTATAAAGATTTTAAAGGTTTCTTCTTGCTCCAATAACACAAGTGAGTGAGAGCTTTGGCTAATAGACATGGATGAAGTCTTTGTGGCAAGTTAATGGCTCCATCATGAAGGTTGTTACTTGATTAATTCGTTTTCGTTTGTCTAAAACATATTTACTAGTTGGATTATTTACTTCTAATTAGTTAAGCTCAGCCTCAGTCTTCAAATAATCTCTCTTTTTTTGGCTTGTTGTACATTGTGATTATCTACTAAGGAACGGTAGACTCTTATCTCTACATGACTACTATCTGTAATGGAATTTTGAAATCTAAATTTTTTTTCTAAGAAACTCACTTAAGAACCTACCATTAATCACACCTACAAACTCAAAACAAAAATACATTTCTTAACTCTACTTTTTCTTAATTTTAATTATTTTTTAATATTTAGATACTCTTATTAAGAGCCTACCAATAAGGTTGCTCTTAGGATTTTTCTTATTGTTGTGGTGATTTTTAGAACTTTTTAATATGATATAAATATTACAGAGGACACAATAATGCTTACAGTAATTATTTACTTTTAAAAACCAATTACATTTTTTTTTGTCGGAACCTTAATTTTTATTAAAGTTAAGGAGAGATTACACAGCAAGTTCAGGTTACAAGGGTAGATCATAAGATTTTAAGAGGTAAATTACATTTTCTCGTTTGTTTGGCTAAGACATCACTATAAAATTATCTGTTTTTCGTACATGTGAAAATTGGAAATTCCGATGTTTGGCAAGATGAAGAACGTCCGTAATATACTTAGCGAGCGGGTTTGAGTGTGAGATATTGCTTGATCATGACAGAGCGTTGCCTATTAAACTTGTAATCTACATAGAGTCAATGTAAAAATGGATATTGTTATAGCCAAGAGCTGAGAGATTATTAACTGCATAATATACTGCATTGGCTTCTACTTCAGAAGCTCTGACAGTTGCAGTCAGACTATCTCTGCTCTAAACTATAACTTTATGATCAAGGGATTGTAAAACCCATAATATGCCAATGGGCTGTGGAGCATTCTTCTATAAGGCATCCATGAAACATTTATAATACATGGTGGGATTAGGCTGAGATGTTGTACTTGTGATTTGCATATTGGGTGTGAAAGTGTTATTCAGCGGTTGGTGAGATGTATCTTCTGGTTGATTTGCTGAGTCCCAAGATAAGAGATCTGCAAGCGATGAGGAAATAAAGTTGGGAATATACCATTTATTATTTTCATAGACTAAGGAGTTTCGGGCTTTCTAGATATTCCATATCAAAAAGGGAAAGAGTGTCTTGGTGTGATTGTCACAGATGGGAGAAAGGAACATGAGCAGATTTGTAAGATATGAATTCAATTGCAGCGAAGTACCTGACAGGTTACGGATAGGAATTAAGTCCTAAACCTCTCCTGATACACGATACTTGAATAGGCTGTGATTCTGTGTTTCTTCTAAATCGCCACACCAAGGACATAGGTCAGATGTAGTGAGTTGTCTTCGTTTGAGATTGGCAAATACTAAAATTCCATTATATATGCTTTTCCAAAGGAAAATCTTGATCTTGGGTGGGCACTGTAGTTTCCACAGTTTCCTAAGTGAAGCCTTGTCGACTGCAGGATTTTGGGTGAAGCTTCAGTGTGGTCTATGGATGAATCATTATTTACAATAGTAGTAAAGCGTTCTTGGACCGAAAGTAGTACTAGGAGTGTTGCACCTCTTTTTTTTTAAGTTAAATGACCGAGATTTAAAAAAATTCTAGTTCACATATCTTGACACATTGAATTAGTTATAAACAAAGTGCGACGAAAAAAGGCGATCTTACTATTCACTTTCTCTGGGATTTCAATCTCAAATCTATTGAAATTGATTGTACTTATACTAGAATCTCTGGCCATTTCTCACTTTCTCACCTTGAGATCTATCACTTTTACATAATATTGAAACCTATAACGCTTCATCCATGGAATCTCAAGATCTAGCTCAATCGCTTCACGCTCTCTCACTTGATAGTGAAAAGGAGCCATGGCTTGTTCACCAGGATGCTCGTACAAGGTTCGACTGTGACCACAAGCTCTGCTTAGTTATTAAAGGCCTCAATCCTACTAACCATCTCCTGGTGGCCTGCGAAATATTATGCCCAAGGCTTGGCATATGGACAGGAAGATTAAAGGTCATATCAATTACGACGGTACAATAAAATTCTATTTCCCTTCTGAACACCGATCTATATGGTCTTGGAAAATCAACCCTAAACTTTCAGAGGCTGGCTAGTGGTTATCGACAAATGGACTAATTAGAACCAACCACTATACCTCCAGTGTATCCCGATCTAGGTTCTTATTGAAGTATACCTGATTGTTACCGTCGTGAAGACATAGTTCACAGTATTGGTTCTCGCATAGGTAAAGTAGAAAAGGTTTTCATCAAGCAACGTACACAACAAAAACAAGTTCAACTATGGGTAAAAACAAACTTTCTAACCACAGGGCATCTCACTCTGCAGCATAGAGTTAACTTTCGAGATCAACAAGAACCGACTTTGATCACTTTCAGCTATCATGGGTTGAAAAAATACTGCCATCTCATTGGAGCCCTCACACACATCTCACATGTTTTTGTTTCGAAGGATGCTATGGATGTTGAGCATACACCATCCCAGCCTCAACAAGAAGGCTTTCAGCTCACGCAAGAGAAAAATCCTACTCCACTATCTACCAATGAGTCTGATGTCACTCCAGCTCAAACAATAACCCTTGCCATGTCTTCTTCTCTTTCTTTCTAAGGTGGCTTCCAAAAAATTTGAAGCTGGAAAATCTGCAACTGAGACTCAGAGCGCTACTATGCAATCTCCATAACCTGTCTCAGAGAAGAGCTCAAAACATAAATTGTCTAAATATGATCTTTCACCAACTGAAGAGCACAAGCTCCATAAATGTCAACGCCTTTCTGCTTCCTCAGACACCAATGCTCCTTCCTCTCAAGCTTCAATGGGTCTGATGATTATTCAAAAACCCACCACAGGCGCCATGATCCTAATGCATTGGAATTCAGCAACAAAGGGACATAAAAAAAACTTATAACCCTAAATAATATTCCTAACTGAAACCAAAAATAATGTGGATATTGTACAGCAGATATCTACAACTATTGGCTACCAGCAAAGTTTTGTTGTACCATCAGCTAGCCTTAGTGGAGGATTTGCAGTCTTTTGGAATGAAGATGTTAAGTTGCAGATCCTTTCTTCTAGTCTCTATGTGTTGGAAATCTATGCAAAAACTGCTCCAACCCCTTTTGATATAATGTATGTATATGGCAAACCTAATCGATCTGACATGACCGATCAATAGTTCCAACTTTCTACAAAATTAATGATGAATGATCACCCATGGTTAGTCCTTGGCGACTTCAATGAGATTCGTTCACAATCAGAGAAATAGGGAGGTCATCCACAAGCTGAGTCCTCCTTTAATCTCTTTAATTCTTTTTGCAAATCATGTGGACTATATGAGATCAAAACTAAAGGTCGACCATTTACTTGGCAAGGGAGAAGATGTGAACACGCAATCAGATCCAAACTTGACAGAGCACTGGCCAACGTTTCCTGGTTTGATGTATATCAGAGGCATGAACTAAGTTACTGGAATGGTTTAGTTCGGATCACAGGCCTTTGCTAGTCAATACCACTAGAGGTAAATGGAAAACCTTTAATCTTTTCCAGTATGATAAAAGGTGAAACCATAGGAGCACAATTTATTATTACATCTGATGCAATTACCACTCAAAATCTCTATATTATGCTATCTCGATGTACCCGTGCCCTTCTGGCCAGGAAGAAGGACAACCGCACCAATACACGAGAGGTCATGGATGAGTTAAAATTACAATTGAATCATGCCTACGCCCAATCGTATTTGAACACACACTATATTCAATCTCTAAAAGAACAACTACTGTAGACACAAAAGTCAGAAGAGACATACCGAAAGAATAAGAGTAGGGTTAACTGGCTTAAGGAAGGAGATAAAGATACATAGTAGTTTCACAACAAAGCTAAGAAACTGAGGCTTTGAAATCATATCTCATTTCTTTATGATGAATCAAGTAATCTCCTATCCGATGAGAAACCCTTGTGGCACCATATTATTTCATATTTCTAACAGATTTATTCCACAAGCAAACCCCCACACCATACTACTCTTCTCAACTACATTAAACTTGTAGTTTCAGATGCCATGAACCAGGCTCTGATCCAATGAGTTATGATAACATGATTTTTTTCCCTAAAATGCTATCAAATCCTCTTATACAATCAATATGTCGCAGTATAAGAGGTGTCAAACCTACGGGTGTGATTACTAGCACTCAAACAATAAGGGATCGTCCTAATCTAAGCCAAATGTAAAATCTAGATTCTATCACAATCATTAAATAGAACTAAAAAACAGGACAAGCTAAAACAGAGTGAAACAAAACAGAGTAAGAGCAGCAAAACAGAGTGTGAAAATGCAAGTAATAATAAGCTAAAGAGATGTTCTTAAGGGGTAAGGTCAATGATCACAACTTCACCAAAGGATCTAGGGTTGCTTAACAACCTAAAATGGATGATCTCTAGACAAGTAATCAACAATCTCACTCATTCTCATGAAATAAAACTCAACCTAGAAAACAATTTGATTCTCATCAATGATTTGCAATCTATGAGATATTAAGATCAGACCTAGAGCCGTCTAATAACAATCCTAACAATAGTCTCTTGAGCTAAGAACCATTATTTCAATTAAGATTTAGTAAGATATTTCAACAAATACCTTGAAGGTAGAAATGAGTATAATCATATTTCAGTTGATTAGAAAGAAATAGGCATTAAAAACAACCTAACTCGAAGAGATCTATGCATAAATACCCTTAAGCAAGCTTGGAAACCTTTGGATATGTACTAACTTGCCCCATCCTCAAGAACCCCAATGGATCTACTCAGATTTCATGTTAAAATACATAAGTGAAAATAACAAAAGAAACTAAACAAAAAGGTAACAAGAGAATTTAAAGTACCTTAATGATCTAGAAAAAATCTATCATAAAAATGGCAAAGAACTAAGTAAAAGAGAGAAAAGGTAACTCAAAACTTTGCTAGATATGGAAAATGGATGATTCATCTTGGTTTTGTGGGCTATATGTGTATTTATAGCCCACTACAAGAAACCAAAAGTGGTCAACACCGACCTGAAAATCAACAAAAGGAATTAAAGCAAAGCACTCGCATGTGTAACTTCATGTAGTGGGTTGGAGGCGTGCTCTGTTCTTCATAAATTCCAAAACTTGCAGTCTGGTTGTGAGTTAGAACTTCGAGGAGCGAGTGTTCTTCAGAAAGGTGAGAGCTTGCGTTCACCAAGTCAAACTTTGGTCAAAACTTGCGACTCTTACTTCAAGGTTTAGGTGCAAGGACTTCTTGAACTGCCTGATTCTAGAGTACTCAAACTCCGCGGTCAAGGCTATGCTGCAAGGCAAGAGGCATCTCGTTCCTAGCTGCTTCCTTTGGTTTGTTCTTGCACTCCAACAGCGTCCAGATGGCTCCTTGTACCCAATTGTGGCCAAAACACTCTAAAAAGCCTCCAAAGTACCTTAAATCATTCCAAATGCAATTGCAAGTGCAAAATATGCAATATATACCTAAATGACTCTAAAGTTATAGAAATGATATGTATATGGTCAAAATATAGTCCCAAAAAGGGGTAAAATCCAAACATATCAACTCCCCCAAACTTAGATCTTGCTTGCCCTCACGCAGGTGCAAAGACCTAAGATGGAGAAGTTGCAGAGAGAACATCTCTTATAATGAGCAACTTGTTAAGCTAGGGCCGTAATTCACACATGAACATTTATCTCTTTGGAAAACCACAATGTAATTTCATCCAAACTTAGCATCAAGTCTAAAGATCCCTAATGCTTAAGCTAGACACTAAGAATACAAGTTTAATCTCTTATTTCTAGTGGTGCAGGCTTCAAAAGGGATTAGAGATCAAAGAACATATGGTTTGACCTTCTTGAGATTAACTTGACTTAGTTCAATTAAGCACATATGTTAATTCTTGTTTTGGTTCATTTTAATCACAAGCTCATGGTATTTGGATCCACAACCAATCAGAGGTTTGCATCACGTCCTTTTGAGGATCTGCAAACGTGAGAGAGTTACTTCATGTCTTGCTCTCAGCTTTCCCAGTGAGACATGAAAATGTACAAGTTTACACACATTCTCCGCTCACTTTAGGCATCACTGAATGAGATGCATTTCTAAGAATATCACCTTTAATTTTTGTCAAGCTAAACTCAAGGAGGGAAAGCTATCAATGCATCTCAAGGCCCTAGATTGGAAGGTTAAATTCCATTAAAAGGAAGCAAACCAGACTCTTTTGAGACACAACACAAGCATAGTTCTCCAAGGTGAATGATCTACCCATCAGCTTTCCAAAGGAAAAGACTACCAATCAAAAGGTTTCCTAATGGTTACTAGCTAACTAACTTAACAAGAGTGTCCATCTTTAGCAAGATAATTCCTAGAACACAAGTGCAGACGCATGAATCCTAAATAAATGCAGGTAGACAAAATACTAAATGAATGCATCTACATGAACACTCTGTTTTTGTAGAATGCATTTTCGAAATATTTCAAATTTTTATGTTTTTTCTATGCCTTAAATGCTATGTTATGCAATGAAATATGCTGGAAAAAAATCTTTTCGGATTTTTATCAAACTTAGATGAATGCATGTTCTATGATGAGAATAGAAAATAAGAACAAAGAAAACATAGTCAAATGCACTCTAGAACTCCCCCAAACTTAAATCATACAGTCTCTTGTGTGGATAAAAATCAGAAGGAGAATTCTAGTCAAACAAAAAGCAAAAGCAATTAAAGATGTAATGGTATTTACAATGAAAAGTTGGAGTATGATACCTTTTAGAAGTCAAAAAGGTGTGCGGTTTTGGCATTCACACAAGGATATCTAACTAGAGCTCTTTCCTCCACTGGGACGATGTGTAAAGGCATGTATGTGTTGTCCTTGAAGCTAGGTCCTGCAAGCGGTGCTTGCGAGGCTCCCATTTCTAGCGCATACTGGCTGGACTCGCGGTTATGTTCATCAAGTTGGGCATTGGAGTGATGCCTCTTACCCAATCTATTCCTTATTCTGTATACCAGCAATCTATGTACTGAGGAATGCCTTGATGGCTCAAGGCGAGGCATATGCGCATCTTGGGTTGACACTGAATGGCGCCGTGGAGGCGAGGCTGAGATGTTTCTCTACCAATGCTTGCTTTCAAGGCATCCACTTCCCTTCTCAACTCCTCTCGTTCTCTTTTCCATTCGTGCTTCTCCTTAGTCAACCTCTTGGCCTTTTTAAGCAGCCACTTCCCAAGCTTTTGGAGCTTTCCTATGTGCTTATGGGCTTCACGGGTTGCAGCTCCCTATTTTGGTGCATTATATTCTACAAAGAAGTAAACCTCAGGGTCTATCTCCTCTTCATATTCTTCCTAAGCAGCTTGGGGAACTTGAGGTTGAGTTTGGTTATTGACCAAGGCAGTAAACAGAGGGATGGACCCCATATTGTGTCTCTCCCCAAATGTTGTGGATTCTGGGCAGGGGAGAGCAATCCTCGCATTCGCTTTTTCTGGATGACAAAGCTTGTAGATGAGCTGACCATTTCTTTCTTCCTTAGCTAGGATTTCTGCCCCTTTTAAATACGTCACAGTCATAAATCTTGGCTAAATTCAAGTTGTCCTATTGATGTTCACTCCAAAAGCCTCTATGATCATTGTCACTACTCCGCCAATCAGAATTGTTTTGGGCTGCCTCTCTTAGCTTGAGTCGTAGCCCTTGTTTAATACGTAGTGAGGTGTTGGCCAGAACAAACGCTATTCCAGAGTTCTCATCGTCTCCTATAATTTTCCTTCCACTTGGCATCTTGCCCATAATATCCTTCATACCCATGACTAATAGTTGTATCTCCCCCATGTTGAATTGTGCAGTTGTTGGTCTTGCATAGAAGAGGTTTGCAACAGCTCTCCTTCCATTGTTGAGGCAAGGGCTCCTAATCCACCTCCCCTTACTCCTCGATGAATCAAACTTCTCAGTCCCACTGATCATATGCTAAACTTCATCGAGCTCATCTTCATATATGCTTGGGTATACTACTTCTCCAAAACGAATACCAAACAACTCATCCATCTACCTTAGAGTGAACTTGGAGTTCTAGCTATGGACCTTGAAGGTGATGTATCCAGCTCCATACCTATCCATTAATGTTAGGACTTTGGTGACATAATCCCTAAAGTCCACGGTAGCTAGAAACTATAAAATCTCCTCCTTATAGGTGCTGGAGACAAGATACATGAAACATGATAACCCGCAAGCTTAGAAAAGCATGTTCGCGTCCCTGCCTAGCATGTCCATTGTTTCCGTATATGGGTAGATAGTACCCTTCACACCCATTATCTTCAACGCATCATAGGCCTTTTTAGGTGTGGCATTCTTCCTCGCAACCTTCCCTCACTTCTCTGTCTGATCAAGAAATCCATCCTTGATTCTTCCTCTGTGTAGCCCTTTCTCATAAGGTTTTTGATATCCTTTAAGTACTCTGTGTCAGGCTCTTCTCAGGCTTTGTCATTCCATGAACCCCTAAATTGATCATTACCATAGTGTCTTCCTGTTCTCGATCCACATCCCTCGGAGAGTCCTTCTGCTCTTCAATTCTCTCATCTGTACTCTCCTGTTCGCTCTCACAAGGTGATGTTGTCCTTTTACCCTTATCAATCGCCGGTGCAAAAGTCCATGCTCCTTGTGTCCTATTTAAACCCTAGTCGCTCAATCCATAGATCAACTTCCTACTCTGCTTTTTTGCAAGGAATCTCTAAGAGAATCCACCAAAGATCCGGATCTCAACCCCCAATGAGTAGGTGAGAGAGTACTTACAATAGATGTTCTTGCAATCGGTTCTGGAGCAGGCTCTTCGTCATCACTGCCGAATTGATTATGAAATTCTGAACACTTAGACTGCTCCTCCTTGGATTTGGCATTGGCACCAAGTCTTCTAGCACTGAATCGTTATCATGCCTTTTTCTTTCCTGAGCATTGTCCTTGGACTTTCTCTGGATCACTTTGGCATGTTTACCAGCAAGAGATTGAAAAAACATGGCTGTATGCAGAAAATCAAACCCAAAAACCATTCTCTAATTGTCGAAATAGTGTCCTTGTGGTGCCTCCTCGTGGTGGCTCTACGAGTGGAGTCTCAACCCGTCAAAATTCTAGAACATGATTTGTCTAACTCGGTCCTCACTGCTTCTTCTCGTAGTTGATCTGCGAGCAGCGCTTCTTCTTCAGAGAATTCTAAGGTCTAGAGAGAGAATTTTTTTAGAGAGAGAGTGTTGAATGCTTTGTATGAAGAAATGGTAAGGCTGATGATGTATTTAGAGGGGGAAGGAGAGCTAGGTTTTTTGGAGCAAGTTGCATTGATTAGGGGACAAATTCTGGCTCCAAAGACACCCCTTTACATGCATTGTGACTCTCCCTCGCATGTCAAACCAGATCTCATCCTTTAATTTCAAATAGGATCAATCCTGACCGTTGGTTCCTTAACTCACATTAAACCACCCGCAGACATAGTGGAGTTAACTTAACTCTGGTTAGCCTCGCAAGTCCCACTCGCTAACCATGGTGGAGTCAAGCTGACCACACCTTCTAGAAGCCTTTAATGGGCCTTGCCTCTCATGGGCCACTTGCAGATCAGGTTTCGAGTATTGTTCTGCCCATTCTCTTTAACCAACCCAATCCTTTATAGTGTTCAGCGATTAGTTCAACTCCTTGATATAGATCATTCTTCTGTTTAAACAAATATCTGAAGATAAGAGAAGATCAAACATATATATATATATATGTGGAGTTGAATTAGTATGAACATATAAGTGCTTAATCTTAAACCATTCTAAATAAAGACTATAGATTAAGCAATAAGTTATGCTAAAAGAATGAGATTAATTGGCTTATTATTTGGGTGATGTATTGTAGTGAGCTGAGTGATGTCAATAGGGGTTCAAGACATAGTATTCCAAGATGTGTCCACTAATGATATCACTCATTTAATACATCACCACTATAAGGATACATTTGTTCGGTTGCTCAAGTAGGAAAATGTATACAATGGATTTAAAGTACAAAAGAAACTAAACAAAAAGGTAAAAACAGAATTTAAAGTACCTTAATGATATAGAACATTTCTATCATGAAAATGGCAAAGACTAAGGAAAAGAGTGAAAAGGTAGCCTAAAACTTTGCTAGATTTGGAAAAAAGAATGACTCATCTGGTTTTTGTGGGCTATAAATGTATTTATAGCTCACTACAAGAAAACTTAAAGCGGCCAACACCAACCTAAAAATTCAACAAAAGGAATTAAAGCAAAGTACTCGCAGATTCAACTTTAAGTAGTGGGTTGGAGGCATGCTCCATTCTTTAGAAATGCTAAGACTCGTAGGTCTGGTTGCAAGGCATAACTTTGAGGAGCCAATGTTCTTCAGAAAGGTGGGAGCTTACGTCCACCAAGTCAGACTCTGGTTAATACTTGTGACCCTAACTTCGAGGCTTATGTGTGAGGATTTCTTGAACTGCCTGATTCCAGAGTACTCGCTCTCTGCGGTTAAGGCTATGCGAAATGCAGTTCCCATTTGCATTATGTACGAGGCAAGAGGGATCTCGATCCTAGATGCTTCCTTCGGTCTATTCTTGCACTCCAACAGCGTCCAGATGGCTCCTTGTATCCAATTATGGCCAAAACACTCCAAAAAGCTTCTAAATTACCTAAAATCACTCCAAATACAAATGCAAGTGCAAAATATGCAATATATACCTAAATAACTCTAAAGTTATAGAAATTCTATGTGTATATATGTAAAATGAGACGATATATGGTCCTAAAAGGGGTAAAATCCAGACATATCAAGTTATTCTAGAGGAAAATATACAGAGCAATTCAAAGCATGCATCCTGATAAGGCCCCTGGCCCAGACGGCAATTCACCCAACTTCTACCAACAAAACTGGCCGATAATCAAATCACGTATGTGTGCCTCCATTCAACACTTTTTCGCTACTGGTTACTTGTGTACAAAGCATAATGAAACTCATATCCGTCTTATCTCCAAAACAAGTAATCCGCAAAGCATAAACGAATACTGACCAATTAGTCTATGCAATGTTCCATATAGAATTATAGCTAAAATCATGGCTAATAGTCTGAAACCTGGCTTCATACAATAGTGTCTGATTCTCAATCTGCATTTATTCTTAAGAGCAAATCATAGTTAATATCTTGTTAGCCCATGAATTCATGCATACATAATACCAAGACATACAAGCAACATAGTTTAGCACTCTAATTGGATATTAGCAAGGCTTTTGATAAGTTAGAATGACCATTTATTGATAAAATAATGCAGTGAATGGGTTTTTTAGATGCTTGGCGACATTGGATCCAGCTTTGCTTGCAAACAGTCATTATTCAATACTCATCAAAGGCCAACCAATCAGTAAGATTCACCCAACAAGGGGCATACATCAAGAGAATCCCATATCCCCTTACATTGACATTTTATGCACTGAAACTCTTTCTAGCGTACTCCAATATTATCAAGAACATGTGTATATACATGAGGTTAAACTATTTAGAAGAGCACCGTCTTTAACCTATCTACATTTTACAGATAATTCTCTTCATTTTCATAAAGCTTCACCAAAATATGTAAGGAACCTTATAACTCTTTTATCAGAGTATAGTACAACTTCTAGTCAGGCCGTCAACCAAGAAAAACAGCTGTCTTCTTGAATAAAAATACTTCATATCAACTTCAACAACAGCTAAAATAAATCATGGATATACAACAGATTGGAGGATTTGGCAAATACTTGGGTATTCCAGAACTTATTGGTAAAAACAGAAAACAAGCTTTCTGTTACTTATTAAGCCGCATAAAACAAAGAATCTCTGCTTAGAACTTAGAGATTTTATCATTAACAGGAAAGGAGATTCTTATTAAGGTTGTGATTACTTTGTTACCATCTTATATAATAAGCTGTTTCTTATTGCCTAAAACTTTCTGTTCCGATCGTACTAAACTAATCTGAAGTTTCTAGTGGACAGGCACAAAACATAGGCGTGGAATTCATTGGATTCACTGGCACACTCTCACAAAAATGGAAATAGCTGGAGGCTTGGGTTTTCGTGACCTCATTGCCTTCAATACCTCGTTCCTTACTAAACAAGTCTAGCGCATCCTACAACAGCCGCACACTTTTCTAGCTCGTCTCTACAAAGCCAAATACTTCTCAAGAAAAGATTCTCTAAGAGCCACTCCAGGTTCAAGAGACACTTATGCATGGCGTAGTATATTAAAAGGCCATAGACATGTTAAAATCTCAAATCAAGTGATTGTAGGTAAAGATAACAATATTAAAGTCTAGGAAGACAACTGGCCTCCAACTGATGACAAACACTTCAGACCAGCTTTTGGACTAGGTAGAATGTTGTAGCCAAACCTAACTGTGTCTCACTTAATTGATCAGAATAGTAGTGAATGGAATAATGCTCTCATCAATAATCTATTTGACGAGTCTGATCGTCCACTTATTCATAATATAAGACAGCCTATTTAGCAAATCTGATGTGCCATCTTGGATCTACACTTCAGTAGGTGAATACACGGTTCCAAGTGGCAATTAATGATAGTATTTAATTAATATTTATCATTAATAGGTGTTAGATTAATAAAATAAGATCATTTTAATAAAAATTATTTATAAAACCAAATAGCATAATATAATAATTAGAGAAAACAATTCGACAAAAATATAGAAAATCTAGAAAAGATAGTAAAAATGACTAAAATAATTAATAATTAAAATCTACTAAGTAGGTTCTGTCCATGAAACGTCAAATTTTATAATCTCATAAGAAAATCATACACACTAATAGTTTTAGTGTCTTTTTTTATTATCTTTTGTAGGTTTATCCAAACATGAACAGTTTTTGACATATGAGTTCATCAAATCTCAAAAAATCAATGGACCAAGTGCTGCCAGCTATGCATTCGGAACGCATCTAAACCCACAAACACATAGTCTATGAGGTTCAAACCGATCATCATTTACTTATCAGATAGGGTTCCCTAGCATAATTAATCATTTACAGCGGATTAACTTAGATTGATAAGCCCATTCATACACATAAACTTATTCATTTAAGTGAAATGGTTCATGTACAACTTAGGTTCGCTATACATTCTATTACAACATACTTAACCGATCCACCCATTTCCTAAACCATCTCTTTTCTGCATCGTACCTTAGTCCGCCCCTTTGCAATTTTTACTCTTACATGCATTCACAAGGAATGCATAAGCACAATGTGCATAATGAGCGGATCATTCTGTCTCACATGTCTAACTACAATACAATCAATCACTCAATACAATCATCCGGCTCAACTGGGCACTCGGTACGGTCGGATCACATCTTTTTGGTTCATGCGTATCCTGCTACTATCTAGCCATCAAGCATGCATCTGAACCCTTATTTCTTATCCCGACTATACTGCCTGATCCACCCATCGACTGTACTCAATCAATATCATGCAAGCATATATCGCAATCAAGCATTTAATCACATATAAGCATGGAAGCGATAACAGGTCAACCAATGGTCAACCACTCATCTTTATCTACTTGATTCTAACACCTCTTGGCGCTATCTTTATCAACCACGAATCACTTCCACTCACTATACTTCTTTGATCGGGCTCATACTTATCATTTTTTGCTCTTAAAGTTTTCTTTCAGATTTTCTGTCTAACATTCTTATGTAATGAACCAAAGGGAGAGAATGAGCTATATATATATATATATATATATATATACGCGCTACATTACCCAAGGCTTAGTTTGCCTTTGGGTTTCCTAAAGAACTTTTCCTAAAGGTTTTCTTTAGCATATTACACGTCAGATGCTTGGTCAACTTTTGACTTGACACATAGTAGCTCACGCAGCTGGTTGCTTCACCCAAAATCCAACTTGCTCACAAAGCTACCTACTCACACACCTATATGCCTTCTATTCGGACTAGCTTATGCACCTAAGTACCTTGTTCCAACTTCTACCTGCTCACGTAGCTAATTACCTAGTTCCCACTCGTATCTGCTCACGCAGTTGCTTGTCCACAGAGCTACTTACTTCACTTATGATACTTAACTTAGTTTTGGACTAATTTACACAATCGTTCGGATTCCCTTGCCCACTACTCGACCCAAGTTGATTTAACTCGATCTTTCCTTCAATCTGTCTATACCATCTTGGCCATAAATCAGTTGTGCTCGGATCCCTTTACCTAAATAAACTATCCATTCACTTTGGTTCGACCACCACTTTCCCAAGACTTGTCTAGAATCACCCGGAATGGTTTGCAGGACACGGATGTTAAATTCACCCCCACCCAAAGAAGATTTGTCTATGAATCTTAAACTTTACCGCCCTGCATACCCACTTCTTGAACCACTCAAGGAACGTTTCCTTCATCAATGGTTGGACGAGATGTACTTGGATTGGATGGTACATTGGCCATCATGTACACTCTTGGTGTCTATGCTTGTCTTTTCACTGGTGGTAACTATCCTTTTTTGCATGTTTCCATGTTGAATGCATCAACTTAGGACATTTCGCTCTAATGTGCCTAACTTCACCTCAATTGTAAAAATCCTTTTATCTGATCTGACCTTTTCCCTCCTTATGCTTGTTTTAGGGCAATCATGTGCCTTATGCTCGAGACTACCGCACTAAAAGCATCCTCCGGTAAGGACTCTGCACACTCCCGACTGCTCCTTATCACATGTTAAATACACAGGGTAATCTGCCTTGCCCGAGTTACTACTTTTTGATATCTCAATTCTTTGCGTGGAGCCATTTTTGTACTCAGACTAGATTACAGATACACTCAATTTTTCTTTCCTACGCATTTTAGCTTCCTCCTCGATCTCACCTTCCAACAGAGCTGCTTTTACCACAAGCTCAGATATGGAAAAGTAATCTCAAACTTGGCATATCTTGCAAAGTTTAATCCGTAATCCACGCCTACAGCAACGGATTTTTGCACCTTCCTCTTCCTTATCATGGCCTGAGTACTTCCTGAGATAATTAAATTTCATCTCATATTCCCTTACATTCATCAAGCATTGGGTCAACTCCATTAAGGTCCCGTATAGCCTATCGAGTGCTTCTAGCGGAAAGTACTTCACCTCAAACTCATTACAAAAGGATTCCTAACTACAACTATGTTTTGCCCTTTGACCGGATACACTAAACCACCAAATATGTGCATCACTTTCCAAGTGGTAGACATCAATATCTGTCTTAAATTCTTGATGACAACGAATGGAATCAAAGTTTGTTTGAAGTCTACTCATTTATTCATCTACTTTGATGAGTTTTACACCTCAACAAAAAAACTTAGAGCCCAATCTTTGCATATCCTCCATTATCTTCAGGTACGATGGAGTACTAGACGTTTTGCCTTCTTCAGCAATATTCGCCATAGGTACAACATTCACCGACTGTTGTCCCACTATAGCCAGATTCACAACTGACAGTCTATCCAAGACTTGAGCCAACATTCTCAGTACATCTTCCAATCCAATATGAGCCGTAACATTTCTGTTTACCGCAACTCCATCATGAGTTGTATTACCCACATTCTCGGCACTTCCCATATTAGCCGAACTATTACCAGTCTGAACCATCTGATTCTCGACACTCTGTGATGAATTCAAATTATCTTGAGCCATCTACAAGGCATGCAATCACAATGTTAGTTTTACCACTAACACAAATCAACACCCACATAACTCGTACCATAGAACTTTGGCGATGGAATGATGCTTCTTTACCCAATAACCCACATATGCATGTAACAACAATCCTAGAATCGTATATGCTCTGATACCGATTGTGACGCCTCAAAAAATCAACTCTATGTGAACTACAGCCAGCTATTAACCCGGAACGCACCTAAACCCACAAACACATAGACCGTGAGGTTCAAACCGATCATGTTTGGATTGTTTACTTATCAGATAGGTTTCCCAGCATACTTAGTCATTTGCAGTAGATTAACTTAGATTGATAAGCCCATTTATATGCATAAACTTATTCATTAAACTTAGTGAAATGGTTTATGTACATCTTAGGTTTGCTATACATTCTACTACAATATACTTAACTGATCCACCCATTTTCTAAACCAACTCCTTCCCGCATCACCCTTTAGTTTGCGCTTTTGCTATATATACCCTTATCTACATTCACAAGAAATGCATAAGCACAACGTGCCTAATGAGCGGATCATTTTGTCTCACAGGTCTATCCATAATGCAATCAATCACTCAATACAATCATCTGGCTCGATTGGACACTTGGTACGGTCGGATCACATCTCTTTGGTTCATGCGTACCCTACTACTATCCAACTGTCGAGCATGCATTGAACCCTTATATCTTATCCTAACTACACCGCCCAAGCCACCCATCAATCGTACTCAATCAATACCATGCAATCATATATCACAATCAAGCATTTAATTACATATAAGCACGAAAACAATAATAGGTCGACCCATGGTCAACCACTCATCTTTACCTACTCCACTCTGACATCTCTTGGCTCTACCTTCATCAACCACGAATCACTTCCACTCGATATACTTTGTTGATTAGACTGATACTTATCAATATTTGCTCTTAGAGTTTTCTTTTGGATTTTCTCTTTAGCTTTCTTATGTAATAAACCAAACGACGAGAATAAGCCATATATATAGGCGATGAATTAACCAAGTCTTCTGTTGCTTTTGGGTTATCTAAATAACTTAGCCCAAGGGTTTTCTTTAGCATATTACACATCAGCTACTTGGTCAACTTTTGACTTGACGCGTAATAGCTCACGCAGCTGGTTGCTTCATCTAAACCCAACCTGCTCACGCACATGTTTGCCTTCTATTCAGACTTGCTTATGCACCTAAGTGCCTAGTTCCAACTTCTACCTGCTCACACAGCCAACTGCCTTGTTCTCACTCGTACATGTTCATGTAGTTTCCTGCCCACAGAGCTACTTACTTCCCTTTTGCTACTTAACTTAGTTTTGGACTAAGTTACTCAATCAATCAGATTCTCTTGGCCACTACTCGAGCTAAGTCAATTTAACTTAACTTTTCACTCAATCTGTCCATACCAACTTGGCCATAAACCAGTTCTGCTCAGATCCTTTGCCTGAATGAACTATCTGTTCACTTTGGTTCGACCACCACCTTCCTAGGACTTGTTCAGAATCTCCTGGAATAGTTTGCAAGATGCGGATGTTAAAATTCCCCCCCCCCTCACCCAAAGAACATTCGTCCTCGAATCTTAAACTTTACCGACCCGCCTACCCACTTCTTGAAACAATTAAGGAATGTTTCCTTCGTCAATGGTTGGACGAGATGTAATTGGATCGGATGGTACCTTAGCCATTGTATACACTCTTGGCGTCACGGCTTGTCTTCTCGCTGGTGGTAAATGTCCTTCCTATGCATGTTTCCGTGTCGACTATATCAACTTAGGACATTTTGGTCTATTGTGTCCTACTTCACCATAGTTGTAACACATCCTTGTATCTGATCCGATCCTTTTCCTTCTTGTGCTTGTTCCTGGGAAATCACGTGCCTTATGCTTGAGACTACCGCACTGACAGCATCCTCCAGTAAGGACTCTGCATACTGCTGAAGGCTCCATATTTGCCATGCGAGGTAATCTGCCTTGCCCGAATTACTACTTTCTGACATCTCAATTCTCTGCCCGAACCCATTTTTGTACTCAGATTGGGTTATAGGAAACCCAATTTTTCTTACTTATCCATCCCAGCTTCCTCCTCGAGCTCACCTTCCAATCGAGCAGCTTTTTCCACAAGCTCAAACATGGAAGAGTAATCTTGAACTTGGAATATCATGCGAAGTTCAATCCGCAATCCACGCCTAAAGTGACGAATTTGTGCACCTTCCTCTTTCTTATCATAGCCTAAGTACTTCCTAAGATTTTTAAATTCCATCTTATATTACCTTATGTTCATCGAGCCTTAGGTCAACTTCATAAAGGCCCCCTCTAGCATATCTAATGCTTCTAGCGGAAAGTACTTCACCAGAAACTCATTGCAAAAGGTTTCCTAACTACAACTTTATTTTGCCTATTGACCGGATACACTAAGTCAACGAGTATGTGCATCGCCTTCCAAGTGGTGGAAAGCAATATCCGTCATAAACTCTTGAGGATAACGAATTGAATCAAAGTTCCTTTGAAGTCTACTTATCCATTCAATCACTTCGATGAGGTTTTGATATACCTTATTTTAATCGGTTTAAAGCTCATTAATTCACCTGTTATCAAAATGTTTGTTTGCTTTATAGAGTCTTTTGAGGTGAAAAACAGGTTAAATTTGGATTATGCCCTCAAAGCTTGGTCAATTATGAATTAGAGCAGTTTTTTGGAATTTCAGCCATAAAGCAGCGATCAATCATTCCAAACACTCGATCAATGGATCTTCAATGTTCAGCAAGTGATGCACTCGATCCGTTGATTAACCAAGACCTTTTTGAGATCGAGCATTTAACCTTGATCGATCGATCAGCACCCTTGATCGATCGATCATCGAAGCTGACAAGGAGAAAACCTAATTTTTCCTATTTTGCACCTGTGTTTTTAGGACCTATATAAAACTAATTTTCATTATATTTTAGAAAAAATATTATTACGAGAGAACAACATGTATTTGAGTTTTTGGGAGAGAGATTTCGATTCTTACACAATTGGAGAAGAATTCTAAACCTTCTTATTTCAATACAATTTACTTTTATGCTTTTCATTATATTTTGCAATATGATCTTCTTCACCATGTCTGAGTAGTTCCCCAATCAAGTTTAGGATTTTCTAGGGTTGTAGGGAATTGATGAACTAGGAACAAATTGGAATTTCTTGATGTGTTCTCCACCTAATTGATACTCTTAATGCTTATATTAGAGTAGCTAACTAATATATGCTCTTAGATTAACTAACATTCCAAAATCTTGTTAGAAATTGGATCCTCCTTAGGTGAGCAATCAATCCTTGACCGCGGTAGCTGATGTTAAGGTTGATTGTGGACTTATCAGACCTTATCGATAATGCATATTAGCCTCTTGGTACCAACCATAGTTAGGATCACTAGGTTGCTGGATATAGTAATTGATACCATGATAGTTGATTGGTTATAAATTTATGTCTGAGTCGAGATTGTTGAATGAATGTTGCCTGAATAGTTTCCTTGTTCGAATTCCCTAGTTTCCCGAAGAACTTCCTAAGCTTGGTGTTTTAATTCATTTATTGTTAATCGTTAATTTTGTTTAAATTCAGTTTACAACCCACCTTCTATTCGTCTTACCTCTAGTTTAGTTTCAGAATTGATAGTATGATAACTTGGTCCTTGTGGATACGATCCCTAAATTACTACTCGATTTCTTGTGCACTTGCAGTAGAGAAATAGGGTAAAACCTGACCAACATCAACTTTTTGGCACTATTGCCGGGGACCAATATTGTCGTCTTTCGTCCTTTTGCTCAAATTCTGTGGGTTCCAGGTATCAGACACTACGATTGGGATGCACCTTATCTTTACAAGCAGTGTGCTGATGGGATTTTTAGACGATGTGTAATCGAGGATGATGTTTCAGGGATTTTGTTTCGTTGTCATCGTTCTTCTTATGCATGACACTTTGCAACCTTGAAGACAGTTTCGAAGGTACTACAGGCTGATTTTTGGTGGTCAACTATGTTCAGGGATGCTCATGCTTTTATCTCAAAGTGTGACTCATGTCAAAAACAAGGAAACATTAGCAAGAGGAATGAGATGCCTCGGAACTTCATACTCAAAGTTGAAGTCTTCGATGTTTGGGGAGTTGACTTCATGGGACCATTTCTGAGGTCTTCAGGGAATCAGTACATACTTGTAGCAGTCGATTATGTTTCCAAATGGGTATGGGCGCTGGCCAGTCCAACAAACGATGCTAAGGTTGTGCTGAAGATGTTCAAGCATGTTATTTTCCCTAGGTTTGGTGTTCCGCGAGTTGTTAACAGTGATGGTGATTCTCACTTCATTAACAAGAGATTCAATGGTCCTCTAAAGAAGTATGGAGTACATCACAAAGTGGCTACACCATATCACCCTTAGACAAGTGGACAGGTTGAAGTTTCAAACCAAGAGATCAAGAGAATTCTACAAAAAATTGTTTGTTCGGTAAGGAATGATTGGTCTTCGAAACTCGATGAAGTTCTTTGGACATATAGGAAGCTTACAAGACTCTTTTGGGTACAACCCCATTCCATTTGGTCTATGAGAAGTCTTATCACCTTCCAGTTGAGCTCGAGTACAAGGCAAATTGGACTATAAAGCATTTGAACTATGATATCAAGCCGGTAGCCGAACGAAGAACCTTGCAGCTACATGAGTTAGAAGAGATCAGACACTTGGCCTATGACAATACGAGGATCTACAAAGAAAGGACTAAGGTAGCACATGATAAGCGTATCTTTCATAGAAATTTTTCTCTTAATGATTTAGTTCTTTTGTTTAATACTCGTTTGAAACTTTTTCCTGGAAAGATTAGGTCAAGGTGGTCAGGACCTTTCACCATCAAGGAAGTGCACCCCTATGGAGTTGTAGTATTGTTCGATGGAAAGGGAGGCGAGTTTTTTGTGAATGGCCAACGTTTGAAGCATTACTTTGCCGATATAGACACAGCCAAGGAAACTTCCATCCCCTTGACTAATGTGGTTTACAGCCTCCAAGTCAAGCTAATGACTTTAAACAAGCACTGAGTGGGAGGCAGCCCACTAGTAAGTTTTCAGATTTTGTTTTGCATTCTTTTGTTCCTGTTTTTGCTGTTTTGTTTTGTTTGGTTTAAGGAAATCAGGAAGCGATCGATCGATCATGGATAGAAAACGGATGTGCGCGCGATTCAACAATCCACCAAGACCATCAGATCGATCAATCAGAGACTCCATGCTTCATGCGCTCAATTGGTAGATCGATCTACAGGTCGTGCAAACCCTGATCAATCGCTCAAAGGCAGAGATCGGTTGATCATGGGTATAGGTTCACCATTTTCATTTCCTTACTTTGATACTCCTGATTTTTGTTCTTTTCATGCGAGACATTATTTTTCAATCTTGTTCTCTCACCGGGATGGTGTGAAATAAGTCTGGGGGAGGATGCTCGTTGTTACTAATGTCTTTTTTGATTACTTGTTGACTTTTTGATGTCTATAAACTGATTGCCTTGAACTATGATTTTTGAGGATTGTTGCATGTCATGAACTAAGTTCCATCAATGTTTATTTGTCAGGGATCAATTGACTATTGCAAAATGGAGAGGCTTGACACTACTTCAGTACCACCTATATCTATGTCGGTTTTCATGGGATCTTATGTCGGCTTCACCCCTAACAAGACTTAATTTTCTCGTTAAGGGGATTGGTATGCATTGGATCGGATTCCTCTTTTCAATCCTGAGAGATTTATCTATGTGAGTATGGTTCTCCTCTCTTATTCTAAAGTAACTATAAAACAAAGTTGAAGTAACATTAAACTTGGCAAAGTATCAAAAAATTGGGTCCAATGAAGCTGTTTTTTGCCTTCATTCTTTGTGTTGCTAAAGAATCAACGAGTTAAAAAAATAAAATAATACCCTAGGTAAGTAGGAAAAAATCGGCTGCAAGGTGAATAAAATGAGAGGAAATGAATCATAGGAAGATAGTCTTTGTGTTCAGGTTTGGTGTGAAAAGAGTCCATGTGTCCTTTGATCATTATTCCCTTGATGAGACTGCACTTAGAAGCTTTAGGAAGTCGACATGGTGAACTTGGATTACTTTTGCTAGGATTGTAGAGTTCAGCTTGGGTAATTGTCAAAGTCTGGGGGAAGTACAAGGTGGTCTCGATCCTGACAGATAAGTGTTGTGTAGTTTACTATGTGATTGATATGCAGTGCCCTGATGACGAATGAGTTCTTTAGAGTGGAATCTTTCTTTCGATCTTTTCTTTCTTTGCTTGAGGACAAGCAATAAGCTAAGTATGGGGAAATTGATATACCTTATTTTTATCGGTTTTAAGCTCATTGATTCACACGTTTTCAGAATGTTTGTTTGCTTTATACAGTGTTTTCAGGTAAAAATAGGTTAAATTCAGATTATGCCCTCAAAGCTTGGTCAAGGATGAATTAAAGCAGTTTTTAGAATTTTAGCCATAAAACAGTGGTCGATCGATCCACACACTTGATCGATCGATCCTTGATGTTCAGCAAGTGATGCGCTCGACCCGTTGATCGACCAAGAACTTTTGGAAATTAAGCATCTAACATTGATCGATTGATCAGCACCCTTGATCGATCAGCACCCTTGATCGATTGATTGGCACCCTTGATCGATCGATCATCGAAGCTGACAAGGAGAAAACCTAATTTTTCCTATTTTTCACCTGCGTTTTTAGGACCTATATAAGATAATTTTTAATTATATTTTAGAACAATAATTATTACGAGAGAACAACCTGTATTTGAGTTTTTGGGAGAGTGAATTCGATCCTTACACAATTGGAGAAGAATTTTAAACCTTCTTATTTCAATACAATTTACTTTTATGCTTTTCATTATATTTTGCAATATGATCTTCTTCACCATGTATGAGTAGTTCCCCGATCAAGTTTAAGATTTTATAGGGTTGCAGGGAATTGATGAATTAGGAACAAATTGGAATTGCTTGATCTGTTCTCCACCTAATCGATACTCTTAATGCTTATATTAGAGTAGCTAACTAATATATGCTCTTAGATTACCTAACATTCTAAAAGCTTATTAGAAATTGGATCCTCCTTAGATGAGTAATCAATCCTTAACCGCGATAGCTGATGTTAATGTTGATTGTGGACTTATCAGACCTGATCGATAATGCATATTAGCCTCTTGGTACCAATGATTGTTAGGATCACTAGGTTGCTTGATATAGTAATTGATACCATGATAGTGGATTGGTTATAAATTTATGTCTGAGTTGAGATTGTTGAATGAATATTGCTTGAATAGTTTCCTGGTTCGAATTCCCTAGTTTCCCGAAGAACTTCCTAAGCTCGGTGTTTAATTCATTTATTGTTAATCATTAGTTTTGTTTTAATTCAGTTTTCAACCAACCTTTGATTCATCTTAGCTCTAGTTTAGTTTCAGAATTGATAGTGTGATAACTTGGTCCTTGTGGATACGATCCCTAGATTACTACTCGATTTGTTGTGCACTTGCAGTAGAGAAATAGGATAAATTCTGACCAACATCAGCTTTGCACGTCCACAGAAAAACTTAGTGCCAATCTCTGCATATGCTCCATTACCTTCAGGTACGATGGAGTACTAGCTGTTCGGGCTTCCTTAGCAATATTCGCCACCGGTACAACATTCACCGACTTTTGTCCCACTGTAACGCGATTCACAACTAGCAGTCTATCCAAGACATGAGCCATCATGCTCAGTACAGCTTCCAATCCAACATGAGTCGCAACATTTTTGTTTATCACAACTCTATCCTGAGTCATATTAGCCACATTCTCGGCACTTTCCATATTGGTCGAACCATTACCATTCTGAACCATCTGATTCTCGACACTCTTTTCCGAGTTCTTATTATCTTGACTCATCTACAAGGCCTGCAATCACAATGTTAGTTTTAACATTAACACAAATCAACACCCACATAACTCTTACTGCGGGACTGTGGCGATGGAATGATGGTTCTTTACCCAATTAACCCACATATGCATGTAACAACAATCCTAGAATTGTATATTGATGTCTAAGAAGTCAACTCTATGCAAATTGTAGCCAGCTATCAACTCGGAACGCACCTAAACCCGCGAGCACATAGTCCATGAGGTTCAAACTGATCATGTTTGGGTTGTTTACTTATCAGATAGGGTTTCCTAGCATACTTAGTCATTTGCAGTGGATTAACTTAGATTAATAATCCCATTAATACACATAAACTTATTAATTTAATTTAGTCAAATGATTATGTACAAATTAGGTTTGCTATAAATTCTATTACAACATACTTAACTGATCCACCCATTTCCTAAACCATCTCCTTCCCGCATCACCTCTTAGTTTGCGTCTTTGCTATCTTTACCCTTACGTGCATTCACAAGAAATGCATAAGCACAACATGCCTAATGAGCAGATCATTATGTCTCACATGTCTAACCATAATGCAATTAATCACTCAATACGATCATCTGGTTCGACTGGACACTTGTTACGGTCAGATCACATCTCTTTAGTTCATGCGTACCCCACTACTATCCAGCTGTCCGAACCCTTATATCTTATCCCCACTATACCGCCAAGCCACCCATCGACCGTACTCAATCAATACCATGCAAACATATATCGCAATCAAGCATTTAATCACATATAAGCATGAAAGCGATAACAGGTCAACCCATGGTTAACCACTCACCTTTATCTACTCGATTCTAACACCTCTTGGCGCTACTTTGATCAAACACGGATCTCTTCCACTCGCTATACTTCTTTGATTGTATTGATACTTATCACTCTTTGCTCAAAATTTTCTTTTGGATTTTCTCTCTAACATTCTTATGTAATGAACCAAAAGGAAAAAATAGGCCATATATATAGGCGCTGGATTATCCAAGGCTTCCTTTGCCTTTGGTTTTCCTAGAGAACTTCACCTCAAGGGTTTTCTTTAGCATATTACACGTCAGCTGCTTGGTCAACTTTTGATTTGACACATAGTAGCTTACGCAGCTGGTTGCTTCACCCAAACCCAACATGCTCATTCAGCTACCGACTCACGCACTTGTCTGCCTTCTATTCGAAGTTGATCATACACCTAAGTACCTAGTTCCAACTTCTACATGCTCAAGCAGCTAACTGCCTACTTCCCGCTCGTACCAGCTCACACAGTTGTCTGTCCACGAAACTACTTACTTCCTTTCTGCTACTTAATTTAGTTTCGCACTAAGTTACTCAATCATTTGGATTCTCTTGCCCACTACTTGATCCAAATCGACTTAACTCGATCTTTCACTCTATCTATCTGTAACAACTTGACCATAAACTAATCTGCTCGGATCCCTTTGCCTAAACAAACTATCCGTTCACTTTGGTTTGACCACCATCTTCCCGGGACTTATTTGGAATCAGCCGGAACGGTTCGCGGGACGCGGATGTTACACTTCTCCCCCACCCAAAGGAGATTCGTCCTTGAATCTTAAACTTTACTGATCCACCTACCCACTTCTCGAACCACTTAAGGAACATCTCCTCCATCAATGGCTGGACAAGATGTACTTGGATTGGATAGTACCTTGGCCATCGTGTACACTCTTGGCATCACGGCTTGTCTTTTCGCTAGTGGTTATTGTCCTTCTTAGGCCTGGGCATAATAACTAGAACCGAACCGAACTGGAACCGACTAACTAACCGCCGAAGGGTTCCGAAATTCAAGAACCGAAAGAACCAGAAACGAATAGGTACGGGGCCAAGAACCAAATAGTTACCCAAAAGAACCTAAACATAATTATATATTTTAAATAATTATTTATATAGAATCTAATAATCTAATTATCTAAAATTATAAATATAAATCCAAATTTGTTAGTCAATTTGAACCAAATTTACTTTAAAATAAAATATTCAATTTTAGAATTAATTTATGGTTTTTCTATGATTTTTTTGATTTTTTTTAAATTAGATAGAGGTATCCAAACTGAAACCAAACCGAATTTGAATAGGTATCTATTGCTTACTTCGAGTTTAGAACCGAAAGAATCAGAACCAAAACCGAACCAAACCGAATTTTAATAAGTACCTATTGGTTATCATTTTTTGGAATTGAAAGAACCAAAAACCAAAAGAACCAAACCAAACCAAACCGAAGAACAGAATGCTCAGGACTAGTCCTTCCTTTGCATGTTTCCATGCCGACTACATCAACTTAGGACATTTTGGTCTAATGAGTCCAACTTCACCGCAGTTGTAACACATCCTTGTATATTATCTGACCCTCTCCCTCCTTGTGCTCGTTCCAGGGCAATCATGTGCCTTATGCTCGAGACTACTGCACTGAAAGCATCCTCCGGTAAGGACTCTACACACTCTCGAATGCTCCTTACCGCATGTTGAACACGCGGGATAATCTGCCTTGCCCGAGTTACTACTTTTCGACATCTCAATTCTTTTCCCCATCCCAATTTCGTACTCAGATTGTGTTATAGGAACACTCAATTTTACTTTCTTACGCATCTTAGCAGCCTCCTCAAGCTCACCTTCCTACTAAGCCGCTTTTTCCACAAGCTCATACACGAAAGAGTAATCTCGAACTTGGCATATCTTACGAAGTTCAATCTGCAATCCATGCCTAAAACGATGGATCTATGCACTTTCCTCTTCTTTATCATGGCATGAGTACATCGTGAGATTATTAAATTCAATCTCATATTCCCTTACGTTCATCGAGCTTTGGGTCAACTTCATAAAGGTTTCTCTCTAGCCTGTCCAATGTTTCTGGTGGAAAGTATTTCACCTGAAACTCATTGCAAAAGGTTTCCTAATTATAACTCTGTTTTGTCCTTTGACAGGATACACTAAGCCACCAAGTATGTGCATCGCCTTCCAAGTGGTGGACAATAATATCCATCTTAAACTCTTGAGGACAACGAATTGAATCGATGTTCCTTTGAAGTCTACTCATCCATTCATTTGCTTCGATGAGCTTTGCACCTCCACAGAAAAATTTAGTGCCCAGTCTCTGCATGTGCTCCATTACTTTTAGGTACAATAGAGTACTAGCCGTTCGGGCTTCCTCAGCAATATTCGTTACTGGGTACAACATTCACCGATTATTGTCGCACTATAAAAGGATACACAACTGGTAGTCTATCCAAGACTTGAGCCAACATACTCTGCATATGCTCCATTACCTTTAGGTACAATGGAGTATTAACTGTTCGGGCTTCCTCAGCACTATTCGTCACCGGGTACAACATTCATAACTATTGTCTCACTATAACAGGATACACAACTGGCAATCTATCCAAGACTTGAGCCAACATACTTAGTACAGCTTCCAATCCAACAAGAGCCGCAACATTTCTGTTTACCGCAACTCTATCAAAATTATCATAAGTTTTTGACAATCATGATAAAAGAAAAGAGTAGGTCATCACCCTTTTTTGAAGTAAAAATTAATAAGCCCATGTTGTTATTGGTCAGAAACATAGAATTTTAATTTTCATTCTCGTAGTTATTAATCTTTACAACACTATAATGTAGCCTTAGAATTTGATTGTGGTAATTCCCATGAACCCCAAAAAAGAGAACAACATCGTAAACGAAGTAAAAATGATTTTAATTTATAAAATATTCAAAATCAACAAAATAGTAGTATAAATATGTGCTATAAAGATTACCACAATTATTATAGATTAACTTGTAATCAAATAACTGAATGGTTTTTGATTACAAGTTATTTTTGGTTTGGTTATTAATCGAATCCGTACCAAACCTAAAACATAACCAAAATTGTAGAGCATAATGTCTATAACCGAATCCGAACATATCCAACCGAACTATTTAGACTTAAAACTAGTTATAAACATGTATTTTGGATGAAATAACCAATATGAAACTGAATCCATTGATATTATACAACTCCAAAACCGAACCAAACCTAAACCGAATATTTATAATAACCGAATAGATCTTAAACTCCAAAACTGAAAAACTAAAAATCCAAAATAACTGAACAGATAAACGATCAGTCACCCGAATGCCAGACCTAGTTTTTTATCGTTGAAATAACAAATGTAATTCCTGTTATATAAATAGTAGAAGAATATATCGTGATCAATACAATAACTGATTGGTTATTATTAACAATAAAGAATTATCTAAACTAAATTCATTTCAATTAAATCAATATGAAACTATATTTTTCTTCAAGTTTGTTATCATTTAGGAATATATTACAATAAATGCTCATTTTAAATACTATAGCTACACTATAATGCTATAATCAATTTAAATTAGCTAGACTATAGTGCTATAATCAATTTAAATAGATTTCGAATTTTATTTAATATTTTATTTACATTTTGAGTACTAAAGTTACTAAAATTTTAAGTCAATATTATTGCTTGATTACTGCATTATAAATAATATATATATACAGTAATTGTTAGCCATCTTTCTGATTTTCTATTATAAATTAGGAAATTTCGTCGATTCATCTAGTTATATGTTTAGAATTTCAAACCTACAGATTCTTTCTAGTATGCAACTAAACAATTAGAATGTTTTACTATAATTTTAAATTAAATATGTATAATCGAATTCAGTAATTCAAATATTTCTCTTTCTATTGTTTATATAAATATTTCCTCTTTAATTATCATTTAACATATATTTAGCTTATTATAATAATAGTTGTAAATACTAATATCAATGACAATTATACATACTAATTATAATTATTCGAAATAAATTTAGGTGGTTTTCTTATGCATAAGGATTCTTTATATTAAATATAAAAATATTTATAGATAGGAAAATGGTTATGAATTAATAAACCAATTAAACATTGTTAAATAAACCATATAACATAAAAAAAATGAATAAAAACCAATTATTTTTAAAAAAAAATCAATAAAGAAATTATCTTAAACATATAATAAATAACTAAGTTAAAGATACAAAAACTTTAAAATAACCATAAATCTTAACACTTAGTCTACATTAAATAATAAATAACTTAAAAGTATTAGAACCATAAAAACTGAATAATCATTTTTCAAGCTCAAAGCTTCTCCATCTTAATATTTTTGAGCTTTAAGGTCTGTGTTGTACTCGACACATCATTAAGGTCATCGTCAAGTTGTGCAATTCCATCCTTTCTCTTTGAATGTAGTGTCTCAAGATCATCTTTAATTGAATCATCACCTACATCTTCAGTACCCGTCAAGTAAAGTATCTAATAATAACCTAAATACTTTTCCTTTTTTTGTCAACCTTACTCATTCTTTTTATTACTAATGAGATCGACAAATGTCCGATCCATAGCCAACTTTTTTCCTTCCCTTTGTATCTGGAAGGAATCAAACTCTGGTGCCTTAGAAAAGCTAAAGTGGTCTCTATCACTGTGCCACACATCATCGGCATAATAACCAAAATATTTAAGTTTCGATTTATAAAAGTTTCTTCTTTAAAAATAATGATGTTGTGAGTTACGTTTAAAAATTTACATGAGAGGAATATGTTTCATTGAATTCTTTAGTAGTTCAACATTGTTTACCAACTGATTAACCTTATAGATTTAATCATGACTCTTTAAAACATGTTTTTTTTTCAAAACCAACAACGAATTAGGAGCTTTTTCCAATCAAATTAGTAAGAGTCGCTGGAAACTTTTCAGGGTTCTTAATTTACAAATGAATACATAACATAACTTATTATTTAGCATCTTAAAATATAATTTCTAGATTATTACTAACTATACTTAAATGTATAGAACCATTAGAATTATATCAATAATTTTATTATCTCTTTGACAGATTCAACTAATTCTGCTGCGGAACGATTAATAACTTACTGAGCAATGTAATCAAACATTAAGAATCTCGGTTCCCCAGTATCATCTCCAACTTCCACAAAATGTAATACCTATAAAAACATTAGATATACATGAAAGAAACTAAACTACTTGTATTTTAAATTTTGTTTTTTGTTTCTTAAGAAAAAATCAAACATAAAAATTAGTAAACAAATAAATGCATTTTTCGTTTTAGTAAATTAAGATTTATCACATTAAAAACTTAAAACTATTATTAAAAAAATTAAAATTAGATGTCGAGGACAGGGAGCCCAGTGGTAGTGGCCACTTTAGAAATCCTCAGACACGCGGGTTTGATTCTTTCCAGGTGCAAGAAGAAAGAAAAAAAGGAGTTTAGAGCTTGGGCTTTGGCTATGGATCGGGCTTTGTCGATCCAACTATGGTGAAGTTGACAAAAAAAATTATATAAACCATATAAAAGACAACAATTGGTATATTTAAAAATATAAAAGGAAAGAAATTAGCATACTTGTATTATAAGTTTATTTTTTGTTTTTAAAAAATTTAATTTTGAATAATATACAAATAATATTTCGAATCATATTAATTTCCAATAATATCTTTTCTTTAGTAAAAATCAAACATAAAAATTAGTAAGCAAATAAATGCACATTTCATTTTAGTGAATTAAAATTTATTAAATAAAAAATTAAAATCAAATAAACCATATAAAAGATAAAAAATGATATATTTAAAAATATATAGAAGAAAATAATTTAGCCTACTTGTATTCTAAATTTATTTTTTAGTTTCTTAGAAAAAATCAATTTTGAATAATATATTTTGAATCATATTAATTTCAAATGATATCTTTTCTTTTGTAAAAATCAAACATAAAAAATTTGTAAAAGATAGATATATTTTCATTTTAGTAAATTAAAATTTATTAAGTAAAAAATAAAATCAAGTAAAATATATAAATACGACAATTGGTATATTTAAAAATATATAAAAAGAAAAAAAAATTAGCTTACTTGAGAACCACTTCAATAACATTGAATTACATTTTGCACAATTTTATACACGATTTTCTAAACCTCAACACCACCATCCTTGGCTCCTTCATAATAATCAATAGAAAATAATTTTTTGTTGTAAATTTTGTAACTCAAATAGCATCACTCGTAATAGTAATCTGTGTCAATTTGTATAGAAACTATGGTAACATATGATCCAATCTACATTAAAAGATAATAATGCTTATATATTAAGATATGAAGTAGTTTGTATATGTATTTAAAAAATTAATCAAATGATAATATTTAATTACGTTGACTGTATTGGTAAGTTCCTTAATTATTTTCTTAGGGAAATACTCTAAATAAATTTTATCAGTGAAATGACCGATAAACACAAATTATTTGTAGCTAAATTATATAGTATTTAAATTAAGGGTCATCTAAGATTATCTTAGGGAAAAAACGAAGTTGCTAAATTATATAGTATACGAATAAAATAAATTTGATTTTAATCTTGAATACTATAACTAAATTTTGTTATATTATCAAGGTAAATATAAATTCTGTGTTTCTATAATATTAGTAAACATTTAATACTTTATAAACCTCTACCGAAATCATATATACTTTGTTTCTATAATTATAGTAAACAATTCTGATTACATGGTTGTAAATGTATTTCAAATTTTTGTACAACTATAATCACAAAAATGTTGTCCAGTAATGAATAATATACACTAAATTAGAGTATTATAATCTATGTATTACAGATCCAATAGTATTTAAATTCATATGTCGAAGCTTTCCTTATTTGTGATATTCAGTTACTAATTTTAAGAAAATGTAGTTTCGAATCTCATAAATTGATATTACTATTTGTTTAACCATTAGATGAGTGTTTATGTTATATTTCGAAACTCATGTAATAGCAAAAGAGTTTATATAATATATTGAAAGCAAAAGAGTTCATAGTTTATATTTGAAAAATAAAAGATTATATAATAGGAAATAATTGAAGAAAAAAAATTCAAAAAAATTAAATATTATATGTTTTAAATTTATCACCACAAACATACGGAAAAATTTTATAGTTCACTTGAACATGGGAATATCACAATATCACCAATTATATTACCAAAAAAATTTCTAGCTTCAATATATTTTATTGACATTCTTAAGATGTGAAGCGTCATACCATTCAAAAAGTCGGATCTTGCATGCATGTCTCTCATCGACATAATTTTGTATATAAACGAACTTGGCTACTTCTTCTATAGTTAGTAGAATTAGCAAGGAGATAAAGTTTTATAGCTAATCTGAAAAAATTAAAAATGATGTGTAAGTTGTATGATTAAAAAAACAACATGAATTTTATATCGAACAAAATAACTAGAAAAAAAGAAAAGTATAATTATTTACCTAGAAACCATAATGAAAAGTTATGAGAAATGAATGAGAACTGTGAAGAGATTTATGCTACTTGTGACATAAAAGAATGTACATATATATAGTAGCGTATTAGGGTTTTCGGAATCAATAACTTTCTTTTTTTTGTTAATAATATTGGGCCACAATTGGCCGGCCCATTAGCCAAGTTCCTGCATAATGTAGGCGGCAGGACTCGATCCCGGGATGTGCAAGTGCGCCTGGCATTTAGTGGACTTACTCCTGCCACTGGAGTAAAGGCAACTTACGAATCAATAACTTTCAAATTGTTTTAAATTTATATTGTTAAAGGAATATATATTTCGTTAAAATTAATATGATTCGAATGAATCATCATATTAATTTTGAATGGTATTGTACAAACAATATGTTTTATATATCTTCCTTAATTAAATAGGTAAGTTTAAAATAAATTCTAAATAATGAATCTTTCATATCTTACTATATAAAGTTGGGTTTCAAAAGTTACTAATCTACGGGATTGTTCCACATGTCAAATCCAACAATCAAAAATTATTTCATATTTATAATGTATTTTAAAAATATAAAAGAAAATCCTATAATATAAAATTTGGTTTCAAAAGTTACAAATCAACGAGGTTGTTCCATGTGTCAAATCTAATGATCCAATTATATAAAGTTTGGTTTTTAAAAGTTATTAATCCTATTATATAAAGTTTGGTTTCAAAAGTTACTAATAAATGAGATTATTCCACATGTCAAATACAACGATCAAAATTATTCTATATTTATATTTTATCAAAAAAGATAAAATCAATCCAATTATATAAAGTTGGGTTTCAAAAGTTACAAATCAACAAATTTGTTCCACGTGTCAAATCCAACGATACTATTATATAAAGTTTGGTTTCAAAAGTTAGTATTTGAGGTGGATCCGAGATCCTACTTCGGTCCACTGAAAACAATTGGCCGAATATAAAAGAATCACCCGGTTGCAAGCACTAAGTCTTCAACTCGGATAAAATATTCGACTCGGCAAAATGTCTCATCTCAGAAGGTTCCACAAACCTGAAGGGAAGTCGGATGACACATCAGCAAACGATAAATCAAAGTTTTCCTGTTCCAACATGGAAAACTTCCACAAATTTTAACAGATTCAGTCTTATCAACAAGATTTGTAAACCTCCCTTTATTTTCTACACATGTAACCGCCTCTATAAACTATAAATAGAGGCACAATCTTTTGAAAAAGGGATCAACTTTTTGGCATACAAAGTCTATTAAAAATATCAATTCGGCAATCATCTCTTCTTGTTCTTAGTTAACTTAGCTCTTGCTCCTAATCAAATCCACAAGTGTCCTTGCCTATTCTCTCCCACTCTTTTATTTAGGAACCACCGTTTTAGTACTCATTGTGCTAAAACCGGTTCCAACAGTTGGCGCTGTCTGTGGGGAAGATATCAAAGGACATCTTCACAAAAGCAAGAGAAAATTCTAAGAGTCGGAAGATGGTTGAATGAGAAATCACCATCAGCTCACTGGAAAAGAGGGAATCTTTCCCTATGGAGCACATCGATTTAACGAATGGATCAACCCTAATTCAATTTGAACTCAGGAAGAGAACCAACAAGAGACACGGGAAGATACCAATCTTCCGCCACTACCATTGGGATCACCGACACTCATAACTTTAGTGTGAAACTGATACAAGGTTAGTTATACCAACTTAACCTCTTGTGCATATCGTATCAATGTAGCATTTAAGGATCAAATCCACGAGGACTAATGGTTACACTATTAATCTCTAGATTAAACTCAAGCTAAGACAAATCAAACAATGGTGGGAACAAAACAAAATAAAGCAAATAACGATATAAAACAAATAAATAAAAAAGGGCATCTGGCATCGGGCATTCATCAGGAAATAGAAATCTAACTAGGGAAACTATTCAGGGAATTACTTAAGTTCAATTCTCAACTTGAAAAGAAAGGTATAACGAGTCTACTCTCGCAGTACTCGAGACTCCACTCGACAATTTAGAGGTCCTACCATTGGTTCCAAATCTCGAACATGCATTAAACAAGTAGGTTCAACTATCTACAATCAACCTAAACATCAGCTATTGCGGTTTAGGATTGATTGCTCATCTAATCTTGTTCAGATTCCTAGCAAGCTTTCGGAGAGCTAACAACCTAGATTCGTAGAATAGTTGATCAGGCTACTCTAAGCATTAAGCACAAGAATTAGATGGAGAATACTCTATTGAATTCGAACCCTATTTGTCCCTAATCATTGATTCCTAAATCCCTAGAAACCCTAAACCTGATAAGGAATCTACTCAGACATGATCAAAGCATAAGCAAAGCATAATGAAAAGAAACATGAATTACAATAGAAAATAAAAAAGGGTTAAGAAATCTTCTCCAAAGAGTTGTGCATGATAGAGATCTTCTCCCTAAGGTTTCAAGAGTGGCTGCTGAAATAATGATAGGATTGTTCTTCTAAAACGTGGCTAGACCTAATTTTATAAGGGAAAATCATTTTGGCACAAAATAAGTTAAACCGGGTGAAATATGGAAATTTCAGGATTTTCTCACGAAACTTTGTTGATCGATCAATCAAGGTGTTGATAGCTCGATCAAGGCCTTAGTAGATTCATCCTCAAGTCGAGCGCATCTTCTGGTGGCGTCTGTTCGCGGCCAGAATGATATGTCTTCGGTAACATTTTCATATCTTCCTAACCGCTTGTCTGATTGCCCTCAAACCACCTCCAAATGAAAGCTAACTCACGTGGCTATCTTTTTTCTGAATTTCAGCTTGATCCAACGGTGGAAAGTCTTTGAATGAATCCAAACGTCTGACGCTTTTGCATGATTCTGCATCTCCATATGTTCGTTTTCTCTCAAAACACCTCATCTTCTCCAAATGTATCCTATGACTTGAAAAGACTCCAAAACAGACTAAAGACTCTAAAATATATACTTTGACTCAATAAAACCATGGAATACAAGGGTTAGAAACCAATAAAAATACCGTATATCAACTCCCCCAAACTTGATCTTTTACTTGTCATCAAGCAAACAGAAAAACCAAGAATGAGAAAGAAGTTTGAAAACGTGGGAAGTCCTTTCCTCCTCCCCCAGACTTAGCTTCTTGTTTGTCCTCAAGTAAGCAAAGACTGAAAATAGGTTTGACAACGAGAGAACTCCTTCCGTCCTAAGAAAACCATAAAAATAGTCCATTTAGTAAGCCACATGAAAACATACTTGGCAGAATCGAGACCACCTTGGACTTCCCTTAGACTTTACATCTACCCCAAGCAAACTCCACAATCCAAACAAGAAATCCAAATGCACAATACCGCCTTCCTAAAGTATCTAAGTGCGGTCTCATCAAGGGAATATCGATCAAAGGACACATGGATTCTTCTTCAGCCTTAACCTGAACACAAAGATTATCTTTCCTATGGTTCCTTTTCTCTCATTTCATTCATTTTGCAGTCGATTTTCCCTACTTACCTAGGGTATCATTTTATTTTTTCTATCAGCTACACAACCAATTTTTCCCTACTTACCTAGAGTATCATTTTATTTTTTCTATTGGCTGTCCAACCAGATATCGCCCTACTTACCTAGGGTATCATTTTATTTTTTCAACTGGTTGGTTCTTTAGCAACTCAAAGAATGAAAGCAAAAGTGGCTTCATTGGACCCAATTTTTCGATCTTTAGCCAAGTTTAGCATTACTTCAACTTGTTTTTATAGTTACTTCAGAATCTTGAAACATTCGAATATCCAATATAAGGGAACCATACTCACACAGATAAGTCTTTCAAGACTGAAAAGAGGAATCAGATCCAATGCATACCAAACCCCTTGACAAAAAAATTAACTCACGTTAAGTGTGAAGTCGACATGAGATTCTTCGAATACCCCAAAGGATATGGGTAACATTGAGAAGTTGTACAATCTTTAGGTTTTCCAATAGTCATAGATCTCTGTCAAGCTTGAACCTATGGTCACTTAAGTTCCTGAAAATATGGCTATTCCTCGAAAAATCATAATTTCCTACAACGGTTTTGACTCAAAAACTGACTAAAGAAAAATAACAAAAAGGCTCAAAAAGAAAACAAAAGAAACAAAATGCATTAGTCACCACAAGTGTACTCCCCCAGACTTAATTCACACCATTTTGGTGTGAAAATAAATCTGAAAGAAGTACAACTTGAACAAAAATATCATAGGAACATAAAATGAGACAATGGAGAAGTGAAACGAACCTGAACATCTTGGATTGATCGATCTCTAAGAGGATTGATCGATCTCAAGTGCTTGGATAGTTGGATCGATCGATCTTCAATGATGAAGTTGATCTAAAGGTCAGGCACAGAAGTTGATTGCGGCTGGACAAAACTGCTCGAACACCTACTCAAACCATTCTCTAGCTCAATAATCGATCGATCATGGGCTGAATCGATCGATCAATGAGTATCTTCTATGACTCTCTTTTCGATGATCGATCAATCACACCTGCGGAGATCGATCATTGGGTCGAGCTCGTGCTCTGTGAAGACACGATCGATCGATCATTCTCTTGATGGTTGATCACGAGATCGAGTGTGCACCTCCTGGTAGTGAGAATCGATCGATCCCAGTGTTGATCGATCGATCATAGTGTCTGGACCAGATATCTCTTACCTGAAACAGATAAAACAAAACCAAGAAAAACATAAAACAAAAAATGTAAAAAATAAAAACTACCTACTAGTGGGTTGCCTCCCACTCAGCGCTTGTTTAAAGTCATTAACTTGACTTTGATCTCAGGTGTTAATCATGAGAATCAAAAGGTTGAGCCAATGCACCTTTGGTCCTCCTTCTGTTTTCATAATAGACAACATACCACAGAAGAAAGGTAATTACCCATAATAGCGGAACCAGATGTTCATCAAAACAAGCTACCACAATTGCAAGATATTTCCTAAGATATTCCTTGAAGTTCAAACTACTTGGAGGATCAACTGTATTTGAGGGAAAAATGAAGTCAATCTCAAGACAAGCAGAGTTTACTACAGAGTATTCAGCTTTATCTTAAGACTCACACTATAACTTCAAGCATTCATCAATCAGAAGGAGATTGTTAGAGACTACCTTTTCATTGCATGGCAATGGAATCTCCTCAAAATCATCAATTTCAAGGGTTGAATCACATATACCTTCTAGTTGGCTCTTGCATAAGAACATTAGCGACCCAATTCCGATACTCTGATCCATCGCTAAACACCAGCTTGGAAATCTCGTCAACTTCTCTGTCGTAATCAATGATGGGGATTACTTCAGCAACTTGAGCAATCTTGGTCTCAATCTTCTCTATAAATGCCCAGACCTCTTCATGCTTACTGTTGAGATCGTTGCTCATCCAATCGAGTTTTTCATTGGCCTCCAACATAAGTTGTTGGTTATTATCAATAAGCTGCTGAAATATAGCCTCATCATTATCAGAAGACTCCTCCTTATAAGTTTGAAGTTGGGGATATCGTTCACGGGTCCTCTCATGATGTAAGTAGTCATTACATAACCGATCGCTGCGTAGCCGGTTATTACGCAACCACCCAATCGATCCAGGCTCATATCCCATGGTCAATTGCTTGCTTTCATGTTAGACACCAGATTCAAAGAGAAAATAAAAAGTAAAAACAAAAACGTTAGTAAAAATAAAATAAAAAATCTTAGACTAAAGTTCAATCTTGGATCGAAAGACAACACATTGGTCCCCGTCAACGGCGCCAAAATTATACAAGGTTAATTATACCAATTTAACCTCTCGTGCATATCGTATCGATGTAGCACTTAAGGATCGAATTCATGAAGATCAATAGTTACACTATCAATCTCTAGATTAAACTCAAGCTAAAACAAATCAAAAAATGGTGGAAACAAAACAAAACAAAGCAAATAACGATATAAAACGAATAAATAAAAAAGGGCATCAGGCATCGGGCATTCATTAGGAAATAGAAATCTAACTAGGAAACCTATGCAGGGAATTACTTAAGCTCAATTCTCGACAGAACAGAAAGGTATAATGAGTCTACTCTCATAGTACTCAAGACTCCACTCGATAATTTAGAGGTCCTAAATATCGTTGGTTCCAAATCTCAAACATGCATTAAACAAGTAGGTTCAACTATCCTCAATCAAACTAAACATCAGCTACAACATTTTAGGATTGATTGCTCATCTAATCTAGTTCAAATTCCTAGCAAGCTTTTGGAGAGCTTACAACCTAGGTTCATAGATTAGTTGATCAGGCTACTCTAAGCATTAAGCACAAGAATTAGATGGAGAATACTCTATTGAATTAGAACCCTATTTCTCCCTAATTATTGATTCCTAAATCTCTAGAAACCCTAAACCTGATAAGGAATCTACTCAAACATGATCAAAGCAGAATCACAAAGCATAATGAAAAGAAACATGAATTGCAATAGAAAATAAAAGAGGGTTTAGAAATCTTCTCCAAAGAGTTGTGGAGGATAGAGATCTTTTCGCTATGGTTACAAGAGTGGCTGCTGAAATAATGATAGGATTATTCTTCTAAAACGTGGCAAGATATAGTTTTTATAAGGGAAAATCGTTCTGGTACAAAATAAGTTAAACCGGGTGAAATATGGAAATTTCAGGATTTTCTCGCGAAACTTTGTTGATCGATCGATCAAGGCCTTAGTAGATTGATCCACAAGTCGAGCACATCTTCTGGTGGCATCTGTTTGCGGCCAAAATGACATGTCTTTGGTAAATTCGCCATATCTTCCTAATCGCTTGTTCGATTGCTCTAAAATCACCTCCAAATGAACGCTAACTCACATGGCTATATTGTGTTCAAATTTCAGCTCGATCCAACCGTGGAAATTCTTTCAATGAATCCAAACTTCTAAAGCTTCTGCATGATACTGTATTTCTATATGTTTGTTTTCTCTCAAAACACCTCATCTTCTCCAAATGTATCCTATGACCTGAAATGACTCCAAAACAGACTAAAAGACTCTAAAATATATACTTTGACTCCATAAAACCATGGAGAATAAGGGTTAGAACCCAATAAAAACAACGTATATCAGAAACCTGATCGCACAGCATGAAACTTCTGACCGAAGAAATGCCAAGAGGTTCGATTGGATCGAATCTCGTTTGATTTAGAGTAGTCAACCAACTACGGAAGTCAATAGGCCATGCGCGGAAGCATTGGTCAGTGTTCAAAGAACACTATTTAGAGACTACCGAGTCTACAGCCAGCAAACACTTTGGTACAAGATTACTCTGCTATACCGAATACGTCTGGACAGCATGGTTAAGTAGTGTTGGACGCAGCAACTGTGTTGAAGATGATGGATGACATAAAGTCAAAATTTCATCAAGCTATCAGCTCGGCACCTGAGATAGGAAGGATCCTAGCTCAGCCACAACACTCGCCATTCGCACCACGACTAAGGAGAGTCTCAGTAAATAGAGGATTGCGGCTCTGATGCCCCTCTTACAATGGGAATTCGGACCCAGTGGAATTCATGAGTGCCTTCAACGTCATGATGAACGATACCAACTACACCGTGGACAACGAAGACACAGCTTACTACAAGCACTTTGCAGAAAATTTGACCGGAGATGCCTTGGTATGGTTCACCAAGCTACCAGTCGGGTCAATCAAAAGTTTCAACCAACTCGCTGAGCTATTTATGAAGCAGTACACCTTATTCGTCAATAAAGATACCTCGACTATTAAGTTGAGATCTTTTAGGCAAGGCTTTGACGAGCCTTTGAAGTTGTATCTCGGACGCTTTAAGAAGATTTTGACAAAGGCCAAAGTCAGTGACGACATGGCTATTGAAGCCCTCTGAACTAGAATGGCGACCGATGAGGCACTTAAACAGGACCTTTTTATCAATAGGCCCAATATGATCTCCGACGCCCTCTGTAGAGCGGCAAGACATGCAAAGTACATAGAGGAAAAGCAAATCTTCTCGCAGGAACCAAGATACACAACGGAACTCGCAACTAAAGAGCCTAGAGAAGGGCACCACAAGTCGAAATAACACAATAGAGGGAAAGCAAACTCAGCAACTGCTTTCCGAGCCGGGGAGAGTAACAGCCCCCGTGACAAGTCATTCAACAACACCTACAACCAGAACAAATCCTGCGGGTTCCATAAGAAAGCGGGTCATTTGACCAAAAAGTGCAAACAACTGCAAGAATTCCTTGCTGAGAAGTTTAGTAAGGGAGATTTGGAGGTTTCAGAAAAAGAAACCCAGAGGTACAAAAGCATAAGCGGAAAGAAGCCAGGCAACAAGAAGCTGCTTTCAAAACGGCAAATCTGAAGGCCGACACCTCAGAAATAACTAAGCGGCAAAAGCCAGAAGGAGACAATGACTGATCTAGTGATCTGTGAGTTGTTGTTAGCGTAATCATGGGCAGATTACAATTATGTGACGACACTATTCGTTCAATCAAAAAATACGAACGAAAGGAGTACATGCACGTTGTGGGTTTGGTGATCACTTTCACTGCTGAAGATGTCAAAGGAGTTAGCTGCCCGCATAACGACCCCATAGCCGTCAAACTCCAAGTTGCCAACTGCGATGTTTCAAGAATTCTCGTCGATACTGGGAGTTTAGTGGATCTGATATTCAAAGAAACTCTTGATTTGGAATGCATTCAATAGAAGCACAATCAATGCGATCGGAATGGTGAAGCTAGCAATCCGAGTTGCTGAGATTACAAGATGGATTAAGCTACTTGTTGTAGATAAACCACCGATCTACAACATGATCCAAGGAACACCTTGGATACACATGATGAAGGTTGTGCCCTCAAGTTATCATCAATGTGTTAAAATCACGACAAATGAAGGAGTCTACACACTCAAAGGAGATCAGAAGATGGCTAGAACTTGCTTCATCATTGAATTAAAGTTAAGAAACAAATCATGCATGATCGCCGCATCGATATAAAGTAGAGTATTAACCAAACCACCTTCTCCCGAGAAGCTAGACTAATCGACTTTTGAACTCGTCAACATCAACTTGGCTGATCTGACAAAATGTGCAAGTATCGGGATTGACCTGATCAAGCAAATCAAGGAGAAACTGATACGTCTACTTGAAGAGAATGTGACGACATTCGCATGGGCACCAAGTGATATGCACGTAATCAACCTGGCAATCACAGGTCGTAGGCAGAATGTCGATCTGACATATACGCCAATCAAACAGAGGAGAAGAAAGCTTGGGCCAGAGAGAACAATAGTCGTGATCGAAGAAGAAAAAAAGTGATAAATCACTGAAGTTTAATATCTTGAATGGCTAGCCAATCCGGTAGTCGTTCCAAAGAAGAATGGAAAATGGGGAGTCTTCATAGACTTTACCGACCTCAACAAAGCTTGTCCAAAATACAGCTACCTGTTTTCGAATATCGACCGAATCATCAAAGCAAAGCCGGAAATAAACTTCTTTCGTTCATGGATGCCTTTTCCGGATATAATCAGGTTCAGATGCATCTTGAGGACATGCAAAGGACTTCGTTCATCACAGAGCGAGACACTTATTGTTAAAGGTAATGCCATTCGGACTAAAGAACGCTGGAGCGACCTACTAGCGCCTCGTAAATAAAATGTTTGCCAACCAGCTTGGCCAAACAATGGAAGAATATATTGACGACAAGCTTGACAAGTTGTTAAAAGTAGAAGATCACGTCGATCATTTAGCTCGTTGCTTCAAAACTCTGAATGAATACCAGATGAAACTCAACCCAGTAAAATGTACTTTTGGAGTTACATCGGGAGAATTCCTCGGATATATAGTCACTCAAAGAGGAATTGAAGCCAATCTGAAACAAGTCACAGAAATTCAAGAGTCGCCTTCTTCGAAGAATAAGCGAGAAGTACAAAGATTAACGGGCCGAATAGCCACCCTCAACCGCTTTATATCATGCTCAATCGACAAATATCTTTCACTCTACAACTTGTTGTGTGGAAACAAAGAGATCAAGTAGGATGAAAGCTGTGAAAAGGCTTTCTCTGAGTTGAAAGAGTACCTTTCAACACCGGTGATACTCGCCAAGCCAGAAAACGGAGAATCACTTATACATTATAGTTTCTACCTCAGCAGTTAGTGGTGTACTAGTTCAAGATGAGAGAGGAACTCAATACCCAATCTTCTATATCAGCAAGTCTTTGGATGGAGCCGAGTCTTGATACCCAACTATAGAGAAGCTTGTGCTAGCGTTAGTGACCTCAGCAAGGAATTTCCGACCTTACCTCCGGTCTTATATCGTTATAGTATTAACAAATCATCCACTGCGGACAATACTGTATAGTCCAAATTTGTCAAGACAATTGACGAAGTGGGCAATCGAGTTAAGCGAGTATGACATCGAGTTCAAAGGACGTACAACTGTGAAATCACAAGTCTTAGCCTACTTCATAATCGAGCTATCTCTGGATCTAGAACCTCTAGACTCAACAAAGGATCAGACGTGGAAGACATATGTAGATGGATCTTCATCACAACACGCCTCAGGAGTAGGCATCCGACTAGAGAGCCCTACAAGAGAAGTTCTATAACAGTCATTCCGACTAGCATTCCCAACTTCAAACAACAAGGTGGAGTACGAGGCTCTAATTGCAGGAATTAAACTGGATAAGAAAGTCAGAGCTACCGACATCGATTGCTATTGTGACTCTCAAATCGTCGTTAACCAAGTAAACAAAGGTTACAACACAAAGAATGATCGAATGGAATCTTACCTTTGTGTGGTAAAAGAGTTAACCAAGGAATCGAGGTTTAAGATCAACAAAATCTCAAGGTCCAAGAACACATCTGTCGACGCCCTAGCCGCTCTCGCATCTACAACAGATCCCGTCCAAAGACAAATCATCCCAGTGGAAAGCATAGATAGACCCAGCATAATCCTACTAAAGGGAGATCTAGAACTCATCTTGGTTATAGACAAAGTCAGAGAAGAATCTGATTCTGATGGCAGATGCCGAACAAAACAACAAACAGAAAGTGGATTGGCAAGATGAAATCTTAACTTACATCCTAGATGGCAAAACGCCAGAAGACAGATAGGCAGCACGCCGATTGAAAGCCAAGTGTGCTTTCTATACCCAAGTCGGCAAAAAACTTTACCGAAGAAGTATAAAAGGAGTACTATTCACTAGCGTTCACGGAAACAAAGTCGCGAGATCATAAAAAAGATACACAATGGAGCAGGAAGAATCCATAATAGTGGAAGAACACTCGTTCAAAAGCTTAGAACACTCGGCTACTATTAGCTGACTATGGCAAAGGATTGTGCCGAATACACTGCTAAATGTGACAATTACCAAAGAAAGGGGCACATTATTCACGCTCCAACCAAGGAGTTAACACCGGCAATAATTCCTTATCCATTCATGTGATGGGCAATGGATATAGTCAGACCATTACCATCATCCCGATAAAATAGGATTATGCTCGATATGACCGATTACTTCTCAAAGTGGGTCGAAGGAGAAGCTTACTCTCAGATAAAGGATAAATATGTAATCAAATTCGTATGGAAAAATATCATATGCCGACATGGTCTTCCATACGAGATCGTGACTGACAACAGATCTCAATTCATCTCGGTAAAATTCACCAAATTTTGCGCCAGATGGAATATCCGAGTAAGCAAGTCAACGCCAAGAAACCCACAAGGAAATAGTCAGACTGAGACCACAAACAAACAGATCCTCGATGGTCTAAAGAAGCGACTCTCTGAAAGAAAGGAAGTTGGCTTCCGAGTTGGAGGGTGTATTATTGTCACATCGGACCACACTTCAGCGATTAACCGGACAAACTCCATTTTTCCTATCTCACGGAATGGAAGAAATGTTCGAGCCGAGATAGTTGTGCAAACTCTACACCGTGAACATCTTTTCCAGAATGATGACGCAAACAACAATGCTATGGAAAGTAGTATTGACGACTTAGAAGCAGAACGCGACGAGCCACTTCTTTGAGTACAAAACTATCAATAACAAGCCGCAAAGTACTACAACAAGAAAGTACACGGACGACACTTTGCAGTAAGAGATCTTGCACTTCAAAAAGTGTTCGAGAACACGGCCGAGCTCAATGCTGGAAAACACGGCGCAAATTGGGAAGGGCCATACATTATCTTTGAAGTCGTAAAGCCAGGAGTATACAAAATCGCTAGCATGGAAGGAATACAAATTCCTCAAATTTGTAAAGTGATACTACTACTAAAAGATCGCCATCTCGACAAACTAGATGCGCCACTTAACGCATCTCTGTCTACTTAAATAATTGTGTAATAAAAACTATGTCTTGGCTTGATCCATTCAGGGTACATAGGTAGCATATGGGTCCAGCTAGAACTCTATAAAAATTTATTTGTCCCAAGTCGGCATCTAAAAAAAATAGGTTACACCCTATATCTTCACAAGTCGCAAGTCGAGATAAATTCTCGCAAAAAACAAACGCAATTTATCTTTAAGCCGACTCTTAAAATCTCGCCGAGCTCAACCTCAAAAACTTATTCTAAACAAAAAAATTTTGCCGAGTCTAAACCTTGAGAATTCCCGACTAAAGGCCTAGTTCTTATCTCAAATGCCGAGTTCTCAACTCGCCGAGCTTAATCTCAAAAAACTTAAAATCATTGAGTCTTAATCTCAAAAACCTCAGACTAAAACCTAGTCCTTATCATTAAAATCGAATTCTAAAACTCACTAAGTTCAACACAAAAAGCAAAGTGATCTTTGGCAAAGACAAAACTTATCCCTATTTAAATCTGAGTCTAAATCTTGCCGAGTCCCTAATGTCTTGCTCCTATTTAAAGTCGAGTCTAAATCTTGCTGAGTCCCTTAAGTCTCGCTCCTATTTTAAGCAGAGTCCAAATCTTGCCAAGTCCATAAAGTCTCACTCCTATTTTAAGCCGAGTCTTAATCTCGATGAGTCCGTAAAGTCTCGCTCCTATTAAATCCAAGTCTAAACCCAGCCGAGTCTTAAAATCTTGCACAAAAATCTAAACCTCGCACTATTATAAGACAAGTCAGTCAAATTCAGTCAAAACCAAAGACACCAAAGCAATATTTAAAAGAAATAAGTATCAGTGTTTTACAAACTTCTCACGTGGGAGGAGGAATTACATCTTTTTTTAAAAAAAAGGTTAAAACAAAAAAAAGAGAAGGGTTAGTCTGTGGCGTCAGCCCCGGCTGTCCGGGCAACGGCTTCTTCCTTATCAGTCAAGTCGAACATCTCGGCAACTTTTAAAAAAAATATCTTTGCTTGAACCATGCCAATCGAAACTCCGAATTGGAGCAGAGAAATTTTCAAAATCCCTAATACTAACATGTGGATGATCCTAGTCTTGGGATCAGCTACCTCGTTTGGGTCTGTCCTGGATGACAGCACCTCATTCCAGGCCAGAACCGCCTCTTCCAAGAGAGAGGACTCACAGAGCTCGAAAGACAGAGTGATCAAGTCGTCAGGCTCCAAATTTACAACTTTCTCATTGTCCACATCCACCCTTGTCTTCACAAGACGCGAACTCCCAAACATGATCACCTCGGATTTGAGCGGGACTTGATCCATTAGTAGGCGCTGGAGGAGGTTGTCATAACCACTCATCATGGCGTATGTCAAATGGTTGTCAAGACTGGAACCCAAGAAGTCGAAACGATCTGAGATCCTTTTGAAGCGCTCGTCCAGAGATGCTTAATTAAAACAAGTTAATACAATAAAATTGCATAGGAAAAGAGACATATAGTTTCACATTTAAAAGTACTAGCGCTAGCCTGGAGAGAAGCAATCACGGTCTTATGCTTCTCAACAGTTTGAAAAGTCGCATCTCGAAGGTCGGAAGCAGACTTTGAGGCATCCTTGAGAGCAAAAATCTCTTTATCAAACTTCAAGCGTTCTGCCTCAAATTCTGACGAAACTCGGGCAAGATCAGTCTAAACTGTTGATAAAGAAGACCTTATTTCTGCCAACTCCTGCTGAGACTCCTCTAACTACTTAAGAACATCGTCGAGCTGACGAGAATTCCCAGCGTTAGCAGCCATAATATTCTCCTTTCCAAGGAGAACCGAGTTCACCTGAGCAATAAACTGGAAAGAAGAAGAACAAACCAGTATGAGAAGTTTGAGTCAAGTAAAGAGGAACCCAAGCAAACAAATAAAAAAACAAAATTACCGAGAATGCCGATCTCGCTATTTCGACGTACTCCTTCTTATTATGCATCTCAGGGGCAGGAGGGAGGTCCTCAATAGTATTCTTGAGGAAACGCATCAGATCGGCCCATCCCAGCTTGGAATCCTTGATAGGAGACGACTCCTCCAAAGCATACGAAAAACAAAAATCTCCAGAGGATTTACTCCTCTTATGTAAGGAGAATTCAGGAGGAGGAGAGGACTCCTTGCGCGAGGCTGCCTTCTTTCGGGAAGAGTCGACAGCAATATCATGACCTGGAGTTGTCAAACGAATATCTAAATAGTCTCTTCATCAGACATTTTTAAAAGAAGAAGGGAGGAGTTTTTGAAGAAAACTACCTTTAGCGGCTGACTCAGAAGCCATTTTCTTCATCTCGGTCTTTTTAATTGCCGAGGAATCAGAAGAGGATTTGAGAGATTCAAAACCCTTATCCTTAACTAAAGTTTTGGATTTCCTCTTGGCGGAAGTCGGGGAACTAGCAGAATCCTTTCCAACCTTCTCAGAAAAACCGATCATGACTTTAGGAGCCAGTGTAACCTCAGGAGCCGACGCAGTCTCAGTAGCCAAAATATCAATTTTTTGAGACTCCGAATTGTATTCGGAGCCTCAAGAATAGTAGTCGGCGACACCACGGCTACTGAATCCCCTTATGGGACAGAATTAGAAGATCAAAAAATAATGGCCCCGCTAGAGGGAGCTGAAGAACTTCCTAAAATAGCATCCAAACTATCTAAGATGCTGGGTATTTTAAAATCATCAACCCCCATGTCGGTGTTAAGAATCCCTGGAAAAGGAGAGAAACTTAGTTAAAATCAAGAAAAGACAAACACACAAAAAAGGGGAGGATAATATCTAAATCACCTCTCTGGTAACGAGAAGTTGTTTTCTAGAGGAGACCTGCGAGTAAAAGCTTCCAATCTAGAAGAGGACTGCTGAAGAGACAATCTCGAAGCTCCTGATAACTCGACAGCAGAGAACGTTGTTTCACTACAAAAAAAAAGATGGGACAAGGTAAGAACCGGGAAGAGATAGTCTAGCAAGTCATAAATAGACACCTAAAAATCTACCAGGAGTTCTCGTCCAAGTAGAAAGAAATTTCAATAGTCTCAGCGAACGAAAGACATCACTAGGACGAACGAAAAGGTAGCGAGTTTTCCATTTTGAAACATTGGAAGTCAGGTTATCTAAACACCGATTTCCAGATTTCGAAGAAGCATAAAAAGTCCCCTCAGAGGACTTGGCCTCTCAAAATTCCGTTAATTCTTCGAAGAATAGAGTCGAGACATTAAGACCCACCTCGCTTCAAAGAATCAGAGATCCGACAATGTTCGCGACCCCAGCAGCTCCGAGTTGAGTCAGAGCAATTTTCCGGACAAAACAATATCGAGGTAGCAAATTCGGAATTGGAAACCACATTTTGGTTTCCGTAAACCACCAGTCATAAATTGTGATGACCCCTCAAGAGGGTTCCACGGATGGGAATCAGGGTTAATAGCGATCTCATATCTCTCATCTCAGGACACGCCAAATATAATTTATCTAGCCTCCTCGAGTTGATAATAGATGGACCAACATCAAGACTAGCATGCCAGTCACCCAGACCCTCATCGGACTATCTACAAAAACATCTCTATGCCCTCTTGAGTTCGGCTACTACTAGAAGCAGAAGACGGACTAGACTCGGAAAACTCAAAACTAGAACTAGAACTAGAACTATTTCTTTCCATTCCAGCAGAATTAACTTATAAACAAATCAACTCGGCAAAAGTAGAGAGAGAAAGAAGAGAGAGAAGTTACCTCGTAATTTTCGGTTGGAAGTAAAAATTACGGGAGGAACTGGAGCACTATTTATAATAAAAATGTGGATATTGAATTGACGCACAATGATGATTTGCGTAAAACCGAGGCGATTATTTAAATAGCCCACTGGAAAATTGACATGTGGACCAAAGATTCTAAAAGATGAAACAACCTTTCCGACTCTGAAATTCACATTAGAAATTTTCGAGTCTGGGGGAGATAATTTTTGGAGGTGGATCAGAGATCCTACTTTGGTTCACTGAAAACAACCGGTCGAGTATAAAAGAATCACCTGGTTGCAAGCACTAAGTCTTCAAATTGGATAAAATATTCGACTCAGCAAAATGTCTCATCCTGAAAGGTTCCACAAACCTGAAGGGAAGTCGGATGACACATCAACAAATGATTAATAGAACTTTTCCTGTTCTAACATGGAAAGCTTCCACAAATCTAGCACAAATTTTAACAGATTTAGTCTTATCAACAAGATTTGTAAATCTTCCTTTATATTTTACACATGTAACTGCCTCTATATACTATAAATTGAGGCACAATCCTTTGAAAAAGGAGTTGACTTTTTGGTATACAAAGTCTAATAAAAATATCAATTCGGCAAATATCTCTTCTTGTTCTTAGTTAACTAAGCTATTGCTCCTAATAAAATTCACAAGTGTCCTTGTCCATCCTCTCCCACTCTTCCCATCCTCACAAGATTAAATACTTGTTTCACGCATCAAGTCTAACGATGAAAACTTATTATGTATTCATATTTTATTTTTAAAAAAAAACTAAAAATCATATCCTAAATTTATTATATAAAGTTGGGTATCAAAAGTTACTAATCAACGGGATTGTTCCACATGTCAAATACAACGATCAAAAATTATTCTGTATTTATATTTAATTAAAAAGAAGATAAGATCAAATCTTAGTCTTATATATCAAGTTGGGTTTTAAAGTTTACAAATTAACGAGATTGTTCCACATTTTGAAATCCAACGATTAAAATTATTCTGTATTTCTATTTTACAAATAAAAAGATAAAAATCAAATTCTTTTATATAAAGTTAAGTTTCAAAAATGAAAGAATTACTTCTACGAAAAAAGGGTCCATAACCTCTATTCAAGCAGTT
>OVBA01000708.1:0-57972 GCA_900406435.1 Lepidium aucheri | reverse complement strand
CTTTATGTTTAGCATGATCCAAAACTGTGTGCTTGGTAAAACCCTCTCAAACGTTAAGTGGAAAATTAAGCTGCCCGCAATGAACTTAAACCGAGTAAGTGGTAAACGTGGAGCGGCTGGAAGGATGTGTAAACCCGCAGCCTTTCACGTCCATGTATATCCGCTAACTTACTCCATATGTGGGTTGGTGGAGCAACTTGGGAAGATGCGTAAACCCGTAGCTTTTCATCTTTGTGTAAGCCAACTTCGGAAAAGCCAAAAGGGCACATAAAAACAAAAGGAAAAAAAAGAGAAAAAAAAGAAAAAGAAAAGAAAGAATGAATAATCAGACAGCAAAATTTTTGTGAGAGGGAACCATTTAAGTTGAAAAATGATCATGCTAAGCTTAGGAAAGTCGAAACATGTACTTCTTGATCACTAGTCTGTTTTGAGGACCGCACCAAAAAGAAATAAGGAATTAGACTTGTACCTTTAGAGACCAGCTTAGGTGATAGGAATCCATACGTTGAATGCTATGTTTAAGGATAATTACATTGCGGTTTCCAAAATGATAGAGCCCACATGAAGATTACGGTTTAGCTTAAGCAAGTGTTTGTTATTCTAGGAAAAGGAGCAAAAATGAGCTAAAAATGGAGCTAAGGGTAATTGGATCAGCTGCTAGGAGGAAAAGATAGTGCAAACTTGGATTGCTACCTCGTGGTTTGCAAGGCGAGGACCGCTCAGAACGCTTAGGAAAAGATGCCTCAGTCACCAGCTTTGACCTATCTGCCGCGAGGGAATATCAATCTATTACACTCGGACCTTTCACTCAGTCTCAACCCCCGAGGAAAAAGACAAGAACCACTCCTCGGTGCCCAAGTTTGCGCAAGGATTCCGAGGGCAAGATTCTTGGTTGACTAATTTAGGTCCGTTTGATCATTAAGGTTACGCAAATGACTCTATAAATACCTCTAATCACTCTCTTATCATTTTTATCTGATGTTTAGTTAAGAAAACTCTCTCTATTTTAGTGTTGCTTTCATTTATGCTTGTTTAAGGTACTTTTTATGTATATGCTTTAAATGGAATGAATTAAGTTTGATCTTCATCTTTACTTTCTGTTTTTTATTTTTATGTTCTTCATGTTTATGCAAGTTAGATCTCCCTCAATCCTCTGCTCTCAACCCATGAGGCGTGAGTAGATCCTTGTGGATCTCGAGGATAGGGAGATCGGAGGTGAATCCACCGATTCACTCGCCGTGTGAACCATGATCTAACTCCGATCTCTTCTCACATGGCTAGGCTCAATGCTGATCTGTCCCTGATCAAGGGAGATATGATTTGCGCGGTGACTTAAGGATAGTGCCGGAGGAATCGGAGACCAAGTGCCATGTGGTTGATGGTTTGATCCACCAAGGAGAGATCTAGTATGTGGGTCGGCTATTAGATGTGTTGGGCTGAACTTAAAGATTCTGATTCGGTATGATCGTGGCTAGTGCCGTAATGGATCAACCGATTTGGTTAGGGATCTTCGCCGTGAGAATAGGCTGATCTAGCCTTATCCCGGTCTAGGGATTGCTCAATATAGTGCGGCGAGGTTGGATCGGCGAGTTTACCGTCGATCAAACCCTCCCTATCCTTTAGATCTATGCTTTTAAACTTATTTTCATCGATTGCAATGGCTATACTATAATTTTGATGCATTTTTTGTTTTGAATTTTTAAATTCTGTTTCTATTTTTTCCTTTAGCCTATTTTGTCCTATTGTCTAGATTGTAAGCATATTTGATATCATAGCCTATGTTTGTGACAGATTAATAGGTTGTTTTTACTAAGACTAGTAGTAGATATATTGTTTGCAAGCAACTTCTGAGTATTGGTTCGACAAAACCCATTTACTTACCCTATGCTTAATGATTGGATCTTAAGCACTTAAAAAACTATTTATCACCTATGCAGCAAGCTACGCATGAAACTATTGGGCCGCTTGAGGTTTCGCTTGGTATTAATCTTTGTGTAGATATTACCCAATAATTAGATGCCACGATTCATGATGCGTCTGATGAAGAAATTGGAGAATTTGGTGTTAAAACTAGCTCGAGTTTAATGAAGAGTCCGATGAATTTGATTTTTATTGATCGTCTTATGATTCTGGTCCAATTGTCTAGTTTGGCTCTGGTCTTTTCCTCATCTAGAATCTTCATCTGAATGATCCGTTTGGATGATGTGTTTAGATGATCCATCTAGATGATGTTCTTTTCTTCATCTGAAAACATCATCAGGATGATGCGTTTGAATGAAGTTATTTTTCTTTGTGCATTTGTATAAATCAGTTGGATGTATTTTGTAACCAAATGACTAATAAGGACATGCTTTATTCTATAAAATGTAACTAAAGAGGAGATAAAATAAAAAACAGGAGAGAGTAAATAAGAGGAGAGAGTAAAAAAGAGGAGAGAGAGTAGAGTGAGGAGAGAGAGTAAAATGAGGAGAAAGAGTAAAATGAGGAGAGAGAAAGTAGAAAACAAGAGATAGAAAGTAAAAAAGAGGAGAGAGAAAGTAGACAAGAGAGAGAGTAAAAAAGAGGAGAGAGAGTAAAAAAGAGGAGAGAGTAAAAAAGAGGAGAGAGTAAAAAGAGGGAAGAAAGTAAAAAAGAAGAGAGAGAGAGTAAAAAAATGAGAGAGAGTAAAGAGAGGAGAGAGTAAAATGGAAGAGAGAAAGTTAAAAAGAGGAGAGAGGAAGTAAAACAGAGAGAAAGAGTAAAAAAGAGGCGAGAGAGTAAAAAGAGGAGAGGGAGTAAAAATGAGGGGAGAGATAGTAAAAAGGAGGAGAGAGAGAAAGATAGTAAAAAAGAGGAGTAGAAATAAAAAGAGGAGAGAGAGTAAAAAAGAGGAGAGATAGTAAAATGAGGAGAGAGAGTAAAATGAGGAGAGAGAAAATAAAAAGAGGAGAGTGCGAGAGAGTAAAAATGAGAAGAAAAATATGTATTCCACGTAAATAATAAAATAAAAGAGATGTAATTTTCAAAAATAATAAAAGGTATTTTAGTCTTTTTAAATTCTTTGCAAATTCATCTCCATCCGGATGCATCATTCAAACTCATATGAAAATCTTAAAAATTTAGATGAGTTTGATAAAACTATTTAGATGCTCCATCCGGATGAGGCATATTTAAGTGTCTAAAAGAACAACGATTTTCATCCTCATCCAGATGGATCATCTGGATGGACAAAAGAACAAGGCCTTTGTATAATCATTACGTTATAGACTCTGTTTGATTAAATAAATAATATCCTTAATAAACTCCGTAATATATCACATATAATTAATTTAAAAAAACAGTAACAAATAACAAATAAATAAAAATAGAAAATGCAAGGAAACTTCAGACCAGACCGAAGCAGAAAAAATACTGACAAAATTTTTCGAGACCGAATTTGTTTTTGGTCTAATGCAAACCCCGTGTCCTTATTCTAGTTTGGGACTGTTTCCAATCGGTCGGAGAAGTTGTAATATAGAGAGGAGATGAAGGAACACAGGTTGAGAGAAACCTTATTATTCTATTCAAGATGAGTTGTTACCAGCGATTACAATGAGAATATAAACCACTTTAGAGAACAATCTAGAGATTAGGGTCTTAGCAAGTCACTATGAACAGCTGTACAAAACGTTAAACGATGTTGGATCCCAAGAGTGCTGTGTATTGATTGTGCAACCGTAAGTTGTCTCTGTCGTTATCTCCTTTTGCTTGTACAGAAGTGTCTGACTCTCTCTACTTTGTGTCTCCTCTATGGATCTATTTTGTGGGCTTTTTTGTTGTTTGAAGTTTGGGCTCAAACCTGATGAGTTTGGGCTCAAATCAGACATATCTGCTTGATGAAGAATGTCTAAGGCATATGCTCTTTGATGCAGAAACATACCACCCGAATAGGACTGAACTTCAACACCAAGAAAATAATGAGGAGTGCCAAGGTCCTCTATCAAAAATCTGTTGTTAAGAGCTGTTAAAAAATCATGAAGAAGAGCATCCTAACAAAAACACCATTGTCTTCCCTTGATTATGATAATGAACAATGGTGGATCTGATTTGTGGAACAAAAATCCATAGTCAAGAAGATAGTTACTGAAAGTGTCAAACTAAGCACGTGGAGCTTGTTTGAGACCACATAGAGCTTTAGTGAGTTTACGCACATGATCTGGTTTTTGAGGATCTTCAAATCCTGGCGATTGAATCATGTAGACTGGTTCGTGTAACTCCCCATGAAGAAAGGCATTAGTTACATGTAGTTGCTTGATAGACCAGTCTTTGGCTATAGAAATGTCAAGGACCAAGCGTATGGTAGCCGTTCTAACAACCGCGCTGAAAGTTTCAAGATAATCCAGACCTTCTTCTTGATCATATCCCTTAGCAATAAGGTGAGCTTTGAGTTTGTCTACAGACCCATTTGGCTTTACTTTTGTTTCTTAAACCCACTTACACCTAAGTATATTCATTTCTGTAGTTGGAGGCACGATATTCCAACTATTCAACATATGTATAGTCCCCATCTCATCCATAAATGTTTGGTTCCACCCTGGGTTTTTCATTGATATCTTAATAGTCGTTGGTTCTTCAGATGTAGATTTAGAAGCAATAAGGACATACCTCTGATTTGGTTTGTGTATTCCCACCTTAGATCTTGTAGTCATAGACTGTTTGAAGGTGGAGACTGATGTCCAGTTTGCCACGCACTAAGAAGAGTTGTATCATATTTAGGTACCAACGATTGATTCTAAGTTTTAAAGGGTAGTGTTTCTTCGTTAACCACTACATGTCTGCTGATGTATACTTTACCAGTTGAAGGATACAGACATCTGTAGCCTTTGTGTTGTGGATCGTAACGAATAAATACACTCTGTATTGATCGAGGCTCAAACTTGTGGGCTATCATTGGTCTCAAATAAGGATAACATGCTGAATCAAATACTTTTAAATTAGAGTATTGAGGTTTCTTCTAAAATAATGTTTCAAAAAGGCTCCAGTTGTCTAGAACTAAAGATGGGAGCAGATTTACAATGTAGCAGGCAGTATAAAACGCTTCCACCCAATAAACTAAAGGAATGTGGATGTGAAACATCATTGATAAACCCAGTTCAACCAAATGACGATGCTTTCTTTCTGCTGTCCCGTTCTGTTTCGGAGTATATGGACAAGAAAGGCGATGTAAACTGCCATTCTCACTTAGACATTGCTTCATTTGTCAACTTGTAAACTCACTTCCACTATCACATTGAAACTCTTTAATCTTTGTATTGAATTGATTCTCAACCATTTTGTGAAATGCAGTAAAGATGGAGTAAAAATCTGACTTGAATTTAAGAGGATAGAATTAAGAGAATCTAAAAGTAGCATCCACAAATATTGCAGAATATTTGAAAACTTGGTTTGATACAATAGGAGAAGGTCCCCATAGATCATAATGCAATTGATCTAAAGGAAGCAAAAAATTGTAATTTAGAGTTCTTTCACATCTGGCAAGGCTCACAAATGGAAGATGTTCTGCTTTTACTTCCTTTCAGGTTTTTAATTGTTGAAGAACCTTGAAACTCGAATGTTCAAGACGATGGTGCCACACCTCTTCACTAGCTGCACAATGACAGTGAGAGTAGAGGGCTACAAGCTCCTTATTCTCCAACACATAGAGTCTATTACGGTTTGGACCCTGTAGTACCACTTTCAGATTTGGTAAATCAATAACGCACACTCTATCAGCATCAAAAAATACCCCAAAGGAATAATCAGTACACTTTGGATAAATAGAGGAGAGATTTGTGTACCTCATGACAAACCAAATATTCATTTAGTGTTACTGTAACTAAAGTGGATGGAATGTTTGCTGACCCAGCGTGAGAAATGGGCAAAGTAACACCATCAGCTACCATTAAAGCATCATTTCCCTCAAAGTCTTTCGTGTTCAGCAGATGTTAGGAGATTAAGTGACATGTGCAGAAGCACCAGAGTCTGGATGCCATTCATTTCCTGAAGAATCAGATACACGGAGGGAGGATAAGGCATGTGGAAGTGGAGGACTTTCATGATTTGCATTGAACTAGTTGGAACATTTTACTGTAGTATTGCTCATTCTACCACAAATCTGACATATAGGAAGCTCAGAGGAGGTATTTTGGTGTTGGGGAAAGCATCTTCCCCTGATGGAGTAGCCACCTCTTCCACGACACTGATTCGATCTTCCTCTTCCCATTTGGTTGGATCCATAGTTAGAGGAGTCCTATATGTAAGAAGAATCTTCATAACCAGTTCTCTAAGACTGAAACGCCATATATGGGGAGAGTGTAGAGGCAGTTTCATAAGACTCTAGTTTTGCATCAAACGCTTTGACTTCAGAGAATACATCGTTGATTGTTTATGAGGGGTGCTTTGTGAGGGAACTCTGAATGATTGTTGTAATGGGATCATGATCTCTTCCCAGACCATTTAGAAACCCAAAAAATTCCAGAGATTCATCTAGTGGTTTACCAATAGCGCTCAGAGAGTCACAAATAGACTTAATCTCACGACAATAAGTGTTTAAGGCTTTACCAGTGTTTGTGGGAAGTTGGAGATTATGGCGAAGAGAAAACTCACGAGCTATAGTTTTCTTGTTGAAGTTTTCAGCCAAACATAACCATATTTCACGAGGTAGATAGATTATGAACATGACCCAAAACTTCCTCAGACAGGTACCAAACAACCAGGAACAAATCAACTGATATGTGCAGAACCAAGACTCATAGTGAGCATTAGTGACCTGAGTAGTTACACCATCAGTGGTGTGTGCGACGAAGACTGGTGGAGGCATAACAATGCCATCGATGAAGCCTATAATCTTTTGACTAGACAATAGAGACTCAAACTTAGTTTTCCACAAGAAATAGTTGTTGTCATTTAGTTTTAGTGTGACTGAGTTTAGTACATGAATGTGACTAGGGAAGGGGTAAGGATTGGCCATTGAACTACCTGTTAAGGTCTACAATGGCTATGATACCATGAAGAAAGTGATAAAACAGAGGAGATAAATGAACATAGGCTAAGAGAAACTTTACTGTTCTATTCAAGATGAGTTGTTATCAACGATTACAATTAGAATATAAACCACTTTAGAGAACAATCTAGAGATTAGGGTTTTAGCAAGTCACTATGGACAGCTGTACAAAACGTTAAATGGTGTTTTTGTTGAATTAAGCTTAAATGTAGTAACTTGGTGAGCAAGCTACTAAATAGATAAGATAGAATTTGTTAGGTTTAGAAGTTATCTAAACCCTACTTTCCTTTTTTGATAAAGAAAACTTTGTCTTGTCTATTATAAAAAGGATACCAAAGTGTGGTATAACCTAAGAGAGATTATTGTGTTTAAAGCTTTAGTTTTTGAGTAAGTTTTCTAAAGCAATAAAGAGAGAGTCTTTATTAATCTTTTGTGTGCAATTGCTCAATTCCTAAGAACTTCAATTGGTATCAGAGCTAGGTTGGAAGGATTAGGCAAGAGGCCTAATCGATTTAAAATTGATTAAAACATGAGGTTCTAATCATACAGAGATTATGTCAAATCTTCCAATAATTCTCGTGGAGAAAAAAGAAGGCGCTGGAGGTTCTTCCTCCTCAGTTCAATGTCCTATGTTACCTACAGCTAACTACACTGTATGGGCCATGAGAATGAATGTGTGTCTCAAAATCTCAAAGGTGTGGAAATTTATTGACGGTGACATAACCGATGGGGAAAAGGACAACCTAGCAATCAAATCGCGTTATATGGGTGCTGAAAGGGTCAGGGAAGCAAGACTACAGACCCTTGTGGTTGAATTTGATCGTCTCAAGGTGAAGGAATCTAAAACTATCAATAGCTTTGTAGGCAAGCTATCGGAGATCTCTTCCAAATTGGCCTCTCTAGGAGCAAGTATTGAGCAGTCTAAGCTGGTTAAGAAGTTTCTCAATAGTCTTCCACAGAAGAAGTACATTCACATTGTTGCATCACTTGAGCAAGTACTAGATCTTAAAACAACAAGCTTTGAAGATATAATAGGTTATGAGGAAAGAATCTTCGAAGAGGAGGAAAAAGCACAAGATGATCAAAACAAGTTCATGTATTCAAACTCGGATACTCAAACAAGAAACCAAGAGAATTATAGAGATTCTAGAGGAAGAGGAAGAGGACGAAGTGGTCTCTCTAGAGGAAGAGGTCGAGGTAGAGGGAATGCAGCTAGAGACTTATCTATTCATGTGTTATCGGTGTGATAAACTTGGACACTATGCATCAACTTTCCTGAATAGTCTACTAAAGTTGCAAGAGGCTCAAGAAGATAGTGTTAATGGTGATACACAAGATGCCGATGAGCTACTTATGCATGAAGTTGTGTACCTAAACGAGGAGAAGTGTATACCAAGTAAGTTCAGAACTAACAATGAAGAAAACACTTGGTATCTAGATAATGGAGCCAGCAATCATATGACTAGTGATAGAAGATATTTAACTCGAATTGATGAAAACGTGACGGGAAAAGTAAGGTTTAAGGACGATTTTTGAATTGATATCAAAGGAAAATGATCTATCTCACTTGTAGATAGAACCGTGGAGGCCAAAGTGATAAGTAATGTTTACTATATACCGGGATTAAGGAGCAACATCGTTAGTCATGGGCAAGCAACTGAAGCAGGTTGTGATATCCGTATGAAAGGTGAATATTTGACAATTTTTGACCGAGAAAGAAAGCTGATTACCAAAGCTAAATCGTCAAGAAATCGACTATACAAAGTTTGGATGGGAATCAAACATTCAGAGGTTCTTTTAGCTGAAATTGGTGACTCAATCAAATGGCATGAGAGGCTAAGGCACATCAATATCGATACTTTGTCAAATATGGTCAAGAGAGATCTAGTTAAAGGATTTCCCAAAGTCAAATTCGAGAAGAAGGTTTGTAGATAATGTTTACTAAGTAAACAAACACGAAAGGTTTTCGCCAAGGCTACTACCTATCGAGCTGATAAAGTTTTAGAGCTTGTTCATGGAGACCTATGTGGACCGATATCACCTAAAATAGCAGTTAGAAATAAGTTTATCTTCATGCTCATTGATGATCATACAAGGTACATGTGGACTGTTCTAATGAAAGAAAAGGGAGAAGCTTTTGAGAAATTCAAAAGATTCAAGAACATAGTAGAAGAAGATACAAAGGAGAGGATCTGTGGGTTTAAAACCGATAGAGGAGGAGAGTTTTTGTCAAATGAATTCAAAACCTTTTGTGAGAACATGGGAATTAAGAGACATCTTACTGCACCATACACACCTCAACAAAATAGAGTTGTAGAAAGGCGAAAGAGAACTTTGGTGGAGATGTCTTGAAGCATGATGAAGCATGTATACTTGCCGAATTATTTGTGAGGAGAAGCAGTGAGACATGCAACATATCTTCTGAACCGAGTTGCTATAAGAGCTATTAAGGATCAAACTCCTTACGAGATGTTATGAGGAAAGAAACCTAACATCAATCACCTTCGAGTTTTTGGTTGCATTGGCTATGCAAAAGTTGATATCTCACGATTAAGGAAGCTAGATGATAGGTCATGAGAACTTGTTTATCTTGGAACCGAACCCGGAATTAAGGCATATCGATTACTTGATCCTTCAACTCAAATAATTATAGTGAGTAGAGATGTGGAATTTGATGAGTCAAAAGGGTGGAATTGGGAACACAAAGTTTTAGAGGAGAGTCAAAAAGGAAACTTTAATTTGATTAGTAGTGATTTGGTGACTCAAGATCCAGATCTGAGTCAAGAAGACGAGCAAACAGAGGATAGTGGTGGTGAAGAACCTTCAAGGGGAGTGAAGGTTGAGAGAGAAGTCGAATCTTCTCTTCCACTAGGACAAGAGTCACAAGAACTCGAAGAAGAACACGAAAGCTTAGAGGACAAGGAATCATCTCCGATTTTGAGAGGTCTCAAAGGCAAGTTTCAAAGCCAAAACATCTTGAGGATTATGTTTTGATTACTGAGATTGAGGGAGAAAAGCTATTACTACGCATAGATAATGAGCCTAGAATTTTCGATGAAGCAAAAGAACAAAAGGAATAGATTCTAGCTTGTGAAGATAATATTGGTTCAATTGTCAAGAATGGAACTTGGGATCTTGTAGATCTCCCTAAAGGTTATAAACCCATCAGACTTAAATGGGTATTCAAAATCAAACGCAACTCCGATGGAAGTATCAACAAATACAAGTAAAGACTTGTTGCTAAAGGTTATGTGCAAAAGCATGGAATATATTATGAGGAAGTATTTGCGCCGGTATCATGACTTAAAACCATTCAATTTCTTGTCAACTATCTGCTTCTCATGGCTGGGAAATACATCATGTTAATGTAAAAACAACGTTTCTTAATGGAGAGTTAAAGGTAACTGTTTATGTTGCACAACCAGAGGGTTTCGAGGTAAAAGGGAGTGAAAGCAAAGTCTACAAAATCAAGAAAGCTTTTTATGGTTTAAAGCAAGCACCAAGAGTTTGGAACATCAAGCTAGATCAAGTACTTAGATAACTCAAGTTTGAGAGATGTATCAAGGAGCCATCGGTTCACAAGAAGGTAATCTCGAGCCAGCTCTTGCTCATTGTCGTGAATGTAGATGATTTATTTGTTACCACGAGAAATAGAAGGATCATTGATGAGTTTAAGGAGGAGATGGCAACAAAGTTAGAGATGAGTGATCTAGGGAAACTAACCTTCTACCTTGGAATGGAAATAAGACAAGATGAAGGAGAATATTATTATCACAAAAGTGTTATGCACAAAAGATTCTTGAGTTTTCAGGAATGAGTGGTTGTAATTCGGTTCAGGTAGCAATGGAATCGGGTTTGAAACTGTCTAGAGCTACACACGAAAAGGAGGTAGATGCTACGGATTATAGAAAGAAAGTTGGGAGTCTTCGATATCTTTTGCCTACTATACCGGATATGTCTTATTGTGTTGGAGTTTTGAGTAGATATATGCCAAGTCCAAGAGAATCACATGGAGCTGCCATGAAACAATGCTTGAGGTATTTGAAAGGTACAACTACTCTTGGACTAGTCTTCACAAGATCCATTACAAGAGTACTAAGATTAATTGGATATAGTAATAGTAGTCACAATTTAGATCCGGATGATGGAAGAAGTACAACTGGACACATCTTCTATCTAGGTAAAAGTCCAATCACTTGGTGTTCACAAAAGCAAGAGACTGTCGCCTTATCCTCTTGTGAAGCTGAATTCATGGCTGGAGCCGAGGCTTCAAAACAAGCAATTTGGCTTCAAGAGCTGCTAAGTGAAGTCATGGGAACTTCATGTGAGAAGGTAGTCGATTCATACGAAAAGACAACAAGTCCGCACTTACTTTAACCAAGAATCCGGTGTTTCATGGAAGAAGTAAACACATACACACAAGGTACAATTTCATTAGAGAATGTGTTGAGAATAGCCAAATCGAAGTTTAACATATTCCTAGAACTAAGTAAAAGGTGGATATACTAACAAAAGCACTAGGAAGAATCAGGTTAAGAGAAATGAGAGACTTCATAGGTGTACACGACATTTAACAAGTCGATTTCAAGCTTAAGGAGGAGATTGTTGAATTAAGCTTGAGTGCAGTAACTTCGTGAGCAAGCTACTAAATAGATAAGATAGAGTTTTTTAGGTTTAGGAGTTATTTAAACCTTACTTTCCTTTTGTGATAAGAAATTTTTTGTCTTGTCTATCATAAAAAGGAGATATCAAAATATGGTATAACCTAAGAGAGATTATTGTGCTTATAGTTTTAGTTTTTGAGAAAATTTTCTAAAGCAATAAAGAGGGAGTTTTTATTAAACGGTAAGTCGTCTCTGTCGTTATTTCCTTTTTCTTGTACGGAAGATACAACCCGATTCTCTCTACTTTGTGTCACCTTTATGGATCTATTTTGTGGGTTTTAATGTTGTTTGAAGTCTGGACTCAAATGTCATAAGTTTAGATTTGTAATATCGCCTATATTAACGAATAAAAATAAAATAAAATAAAAATTGGCCGGAAACTTCAGACCTGACCATAGTGGGAAAACATACTAACACAATTTTTCCAGACCGCATTTGTTTTCGGTCTAATGCAAACCACGTGTCTTTATTCTAGTTTGGGACCGTTTCCAATCGGTCAGAGAAGTTTTAATATATATTTACGAAACCCTCACCTTCACCGTCGATTACGGAGGTATCGCAAATCTTCAAAGATTCCGGTTAAACGGCCCAATCTTGTCGCAGTCCACCACTCCAACAACCTTGAATCTAAAATCAAGTAAATTTTCATGATTTTACCTGATGTTGATAGGTTTTTGATTTTGTGGGTTTTTGTCAAATTGCTTCAACGATTTGGATTGAGGAGTGCCCAATTTAGGCTATATTTGTTATGACTTAGTGTTAGAATTACCGATTGCATGATTGCTTAACTTTTAGGAGAATTTTTGAAATTGTTACTAGAATTTTGAACAGTAGTGATGTTTTGCTAGAAATTGGTGTTGATATGTTGTTAGAAATTGTTGTTAATGTGTTGCTTGTCCACCGAATCCATTAATCGATTCTGGGTTTGAAGAAAATAAAGAACAAACATTTTTTGGGCATGATTATAAGTCATTTTCTGGGTTTGACTTATTCGTGTTAGTTGTTTGATTCGTTTCGAATTTTTATCAACTGTTTATTTTGATATCAATTTTTTTTTCCATTGGTTTATTAGTAGAACTTGTTTTCTGATAAATTTTCAAATAGGAAAAGATTATAAAAAATATCTACTATATAATTAAAAAAAAAAAACAAGTTTAAAAATTTTCATTGGAGTCAACTATATTTACTATTAATACCATTAAAAATTTATTTAAGTAATAAAATGTCGAAAATATGAAAATATTAGTGAAGTAATTATTTTAATTTAGTTATATACATTACACCTTATGTTATTACTACACATTTATATTGAATCTTTCCTATTTTTGATACTTATTGGAACCCATTTCAGTACAATGAGTACTAAAACGGTGGTTCCTGATTAATAAAGTGGAAGAGAATGGGCAAAAACACTTGCGGATTGGAACGAGAGTAAGAGCTTAGTTAACTGACAAACAAGACAGGTGAAGACAGAATTGATGTTCTTAATTAACTTTGAATGTCTAAAGAAGATCCCCTTGCGAAAAGATTATGTCTCTATTTATAGTTTATAGAGTCGGTTTACATGTGTAGAAAATAAAGGAAGATTTACAAATCTTGTTGATAAGATTGAATCTGTTAAGATTCATGCTAGATTTGTGGAAGTTTTCCATGTCAGAACAGGAAAACTTCTGTTTATTGTATGCTGGTGTGTCATGGAATGTTCCGAGACGAGACATTTTGCCGAGTCGAATATTTTATCTGAGTAGAAGACTTAGTGCTTCCAACCAGGTGATTCTTTTATATTCGACTCGTGTTTTCTGTGGACCAAAGTAGGATCTCAGATCCACCTCCAACAATTGCCCCCCCCCCCGATTCGGAAAATTCTAATGTCGAATTTCCGAGTCAGAAAGATTGTTTCATTTTCCACAATCTTTGGTCCACGTGTCAATTTTCCGGTGGGTTATTTGAATAGTTGCCTCAGTTTTACGTGAATTATTATTATTACCGCGTGGCGTCGCTTCGATTACTTCCCGCTCAGTCATAATTTCAGCTTTGTGTCGCTTCATATTTCAATAATTCTGGATAAATATTGTTCCTTTTCTTCTTTTACCATTCACTTTTCATCTACTCAAACTTGCTTTGACGATTTTCGAGTTCTTCTATCCTCAAATTTTATTGCTTATTTTCTTCATTCTTCTTTGAAAATAGGTCTTGCTGATTTTAAACTTCCTAATGTGAGGCTGGTGTTAACTCTGCACTTGAGGGTTTGAATGTCCAATCCTCCAGAGGTCCTTTTAGGGTTTCTGAACCCTCCGCTCCCCCAATTTGTGACATAATGGAGGTTCCTTCAAATTCTGGCCCGGAAAGTTTGCGGCCTGCAAAGAGAGCGAGGAGTGATGCACCACTAAGAATTTGTTCTCCAAGGAGGGAAGGGAGGAATGGTTCCGCTTGTGGAAGAGGTAGGGTACGCCTGCCCAAGTTGCTGTGGACTACCTAGAAGTGGTAGAACTTCGAACTGAACTTTCTGCCGCCAAAGAGGAAATTGTTCATACTAAAGACGAGTTGAAAGCGGAGCGCAAAAATGTCCTCAAGTTGGTAGCTCAGAATTCAGAATCGTCGGAATCACTAGATTGTGTTGATTCTGATCGGAGTGCCGCCTTTAAATATGCTAAGAAGGCTAATGACGAGGTTGTAAAGCTCTGAACCGAGTTGGATTTGGTGAGGGGGGACTTTGATTCTCGACATCATCGTGTTTTAACTGTTGAGAATTTGAGAATCTTTGAAGTTCTTTGTGAGCGCCTATCCAACCGTTTTGATCAGATTGCTGCTCGGTTTAATGATCTCGACAGGAACCTTGAGACTCGTTTGTTGTATGCTCAATTTATTGGGTCGGAAAATGCTCTTCAATTGCTTTCCATTTGTGGAATCAACATTCCTACCAAACTTATTGACTTGATGACTGTCAAAGTGAACAAGTTGAAAGAGCTCGTTGATACGGAGAGCTTAACGTTGCTGCTTCCGGGGGACTTGGTCGTCCCAGTTTTTGAAGTTGAAAAGGCTTCCAATGCTGATGAAAGTAGACTCATAGAAGCACCATAATTTTTTCGTGCTTTGTCGTAGTCTTCTTATGTAGTCGGTACTAAGCCTTTAGGTTTGGATATTTTGTATGTACTCAGTACTTTTGTAAATGCTTTTCTTGTGTAAATAAAACGAAATTTGACGTTGGATAATGAACGAAACAATTGCTTAAATGTTTTGACTCTTCATTTTACGAATTGTGGTTCTGAAATCCTTTTTTGTTTTTGCGCATTTATACAAGTTTCTTTTCGCATTTAGAGAGTTTGATCTCGTTTTAGCGTAGGAAGAGAAATTTATGTTATGCGACTTTAAAACTAACATTTTAGGACTCAGTGCAAGTTTTAAGAAGTTTGGTCTCAAAAACCGTATTCGTAAAACTTGGTCTAAAGGATTTCCAATTATCAGTTCAGAAATCATGTTCTTACTTTATTTGAGACTTTAATCTCGTAATTCTATACAAAACCTTGCTTTGTCGTTAAGTGTGATTCTATACAAGTCTTTACAGAACTATGTTCCGTCGTTTGGCGAGAAGTTAATCTCGGCAATTTTGTACAAAGCTATGCTTTGTCTTATGATCTGTATGGAACTATGTTCCGTCATTTGGCGAGAAATTAATCTCGGCATTTCTGTACAAAGCAATGCTTTTTCTTTTGATATGTACAGAACTTTGTTCCGTCGTTTGGCGATAAGTTAATCTCGTCATTTATGTACAAAGCTATGCTTTTCCTTTTGATATGTACAGAACTATGTTCCGTCTTTCTGTGAGAAGTTAATCTCGGCATTTCTGTACAAAGCTATGCTTTGTCTTTTGATCTGTATGAAACTATTTCTGTTGTTTTGTGAGAAATTAATCTTGAGAACCTGTCCTAAGCTATGTATTCGTCCTTTGACAAGAACTGTTTCAATGAACCTGTCCTAAGATATGTTTTCATCCTTTGACGAGAATTGTTCTCATGAACTTGTATGGAACTTTGTTCCATTGTTTAGCGAGACTTCCATCTCGGGTGATCTATACAAAGCTTTAAGCCTTGTCTTTCCTGCTAAAAATTAAACTTTTGTCAATGTTACGAAAGGTTAATCTTATAACGCATAAGCTTCTCGAACTTGAGCTCCGTGAAATTTGGAATTTTCTTTCCAAGATGATGACTAGGTCTTAGTCTGCGGTTTTTGGGATTTAGACTCATAAGTTTTTTGAGATTGGGCTTGAGGAGTTTAGAACTCCGCATTTAAGATAAGGACTAGGTTCCTTTGCTTTTAATAAGTTTTTCGAGGTTGAGCTCGGCAAGATTTTAAGACTCGCCTTAAAAGATAATTTTGTGTTTATAAGATTTTGTGAGAATTTATCTTGGTTTACGACTTGTGAAGATATAGGGTATAATCTTGTCTTTTTTTTTGAATGCCGACTTACGATAAATAAATTTTTTCGAAAGTTCTAGCTGACCCAAAGGGATCAAGCCAAGACGTAGTTCTCATTACATAACTAATTAAGTAGATAGTAATACTTAAAGTGACACATCTAGTTCATCGAGAGGGCGACTTGCTAGTAGTAGTATCGCTTTAAGTTGATGGAGTTCCACCTTTGAGGAATTGTTATTCCTTCCATGTCAGCGATTTTGTAGACGCCAGGTTTGACGACTTTAAAAATAATGTATGGTCCTTCCTAATTGCGCCGAGTTTTACGGCATTGAGTTCGGCCGTGTTCTCGAACACTTTTCAAAGTTCGTCTATGTACTTTCTTATTGTAGTATTTTGCGGCTTGTTGTTGATAGAGTTGTACTCGGAGAAGTGTTTCGTTACGTTTTCTTTTCCAAGTCATCAATACTATTTTCCATAGCATCGTTGTTTGGGTCCTTGTTTTTGGAAAGATGTTCGTGGCATAGAGTTGGCATTGCTATTTCTGCTACAGCCATTGCTTCCATTCCATGAGAGAGGGAGAATAGAGTTTCCCGGTTGATTGCCGAGGTGTAGTCCGATGTGACCATAATACTAATACTCCTCCAACTCGAAAGCCCAACTTCCCTTCTTTTCAGAATGTCGCTTCTTTAGACCATCAAGGATTTGCTTGTTTGTGGCCTCAGCTTGACCATTTCTTTATGGGTTTCACTATGTTGACTTACTTACTCGGATATTGCATCTGGCGCGAAAGTTAGTAAAATTCACCAAGATTATTTGAGATATGTTGTCTATTACAATATCGTATGGGAGATTGTGTTGGCAGATGATATTTTTTCATACAAATTTTGATTACATCTCTATCTTTGATCTAAGAGTAAGCTTCTGCTTCGACCTATTTTGAGAAGTAGTTAGTCATTACGAGCATGAACCTCTTGTCACATTTAGCAGTGTACTCAGCACAATCCCTCGACATGGTTGACCAATAGTAGCCGAGTGTTTTAACCTTTTATACGAGTGTTCTTCCACTGTTGTGGTTTCTTCCTGCTCTATCATGTGTTTTCTTAATGATCTCATCGACTTCATTTTGGTGAACACATGTAAGCAAGACTCCATTTGAACTTCTTCGGTAAAGTTTTTAGCCGACTTGGGCGTAGAAAGCACACTTGTCTTTTAAACGGCATGCAGCCCACCTATCTTCTGGCATTTCGCCTTCGAAGATGTAGGCTAACATTTCACCTCGCCAATCTACTTTCTGCTTTTTGTTATGCTTGACGTCTGCCATCTTGGTATTAGATCTTTCTTGGACTTCGTCTATTGCTGAGACAAGTTCTATATCTCCCTTTGGTAGGCTTATGCTTAGCCTGTCTATGCTATCTACTGGGATGATTCTTCTTTGGGACAAAATTTGTTGTGGATTTGAGAGCGGCTAGGGCATCAGCATTTGTGTTCTCAGACCTTGAGATTTTGTTGATTCGAAATCATAATTCCTTGGTTATTTCATTTACCACACTAAGGTAAGCTCCCATTCGGTCATTCTTTGTGTTGTAACCTCTGTTTACTTGGTTGACGATTAGTTGGAAGTCACAATAACAGCTGATATTAGTGGGGCACATTATTCACGCTCCAATCAAGGATTAACGTCTGCAATAATACCTTATCCATTTATGCGATAGGCAATGGATATAGTCGGACCATTACCGTCATTCCGACAGAAGAGGTTCATGCTCGAAATGACTGATTACATCGCAAATGAGTCAAACCATAAGCTTAATCTCGGATCAAGGATAGAGACGTAAACAAATTTGTATGGAAAAATATCATCTACTGACATGGTCTCCCATACAAAATCATAACAGATAATGGATCTCAATTCATCTCGCCAAAATTTACTAACTTCTGCGCCAAATAGAATATCCGAGTAAGCAAGTCAACACCGCAAAACCCACAAGGAAACGGTCAAGCTGAGGCCACGAATAAACAAATCCTTGATGGCCTAAAGAAGCGACCTTTGAAAAGAAGGGAAGTTGGGCTTCCAAGTTGGAAGGAGTATTATGGTCACATCAAAACACACATCGGCGATCAACCGGGCAAACTCCATTCTCCCTTTCTCACGAAATGGAAGCAATGGCTCCAGCAGAAATAACAGTGCCACCTCTGCGCCGCGAACGTCTTTCTGGAAATAAGGACGCAAACAACAATGCTATGGAAATAGTATTGATGACTTGGAAGGGGAACGTAACGAAACACTTCTCAGAGTACAAAACTATCCACAACAAGCCACAAAGTACTACAACAAGATAGTACGCGGACAACACTTTGCAGTTCAAGGTCTTGTACTTTGAAAAGTGTTCGAGAACACAGCCGAACTCAATGCCAGAAACCTCGGTGCCGATTGGGAAGCGTCATACATTATTTTTGAAGTCGTCAAACCGGGCGTCTACAAATTCACTGACATGGCAGGAGTATGATGTGTGTGATTTTTGAGGGTGTTAAAGTCCCATTTTAGGTCACTTTGCATTCATCGAGCTAGATTTTCTTTGCACTTATGTCTGTTTAGGCTTGTTCTGCACTTTTGCATTTGTATTTGAAGTTTTGGAGTTCATTCAGTTAAAAGGAGCAGAAAAGAAGCAAAACTGGAGCTAAGGAGAATTTGAGCAGTTGTTGGAACGTCTAAGTGAGCAATAATCAAGAAGGATCGTGCACCCTCGGATCGCCACCTCTAAGCTTGTACGCGAGGAATTCCAGGAACACTCAACAAAGTCCACCTCAAGGACTTGCCTCAATCCATCTGTCGCGAGTGCAAACCGGTGCAGAACAAAGACTTACCCATCTTCGCGTCAAAATCATACTCGGAGCAACAACTGTGACAGGAACCGTGAGGACAAAGAAATGAAGCGCACCTTGTAGCCCAAGCTCACGCTAGGACTCCGAGGGAAGCTTCACAGACTGCCTGGTTGACCGATTTAGGTTGATTTGACCACTAGGGTTATGAGAATGACCCTATAAATACCCCTCTAATGACCCTCTTATCATTACCTGATGTTTTAGCCAAAAAATACTCTATCTTTATCCCCATTTTTGTTTAAGCTTGTTTTAAGGTTTGTTACTCTTTAATGGTTCTCGATGGAAGGATTTAATGAATGCTTGCTTTCTTTACTTCTTTGTTCTTACATTGTAGTTCTTCTTCTTTGATCATGTCATCGCAATCTACCATATTCCTCACTCCTCTCAAAATGAGGAGCGAGTATATCCCTTTGGATCTCGAGGATGAAGGCCCCAACCCTTACTAGAGATGGCTTGATCAGCCGAAGAGAGATCTAGCATTTGGATCGGTCATTAGTTTTATGCGTCTCGTTCGGCGAGATCATGGCGAGAGCCGATTGGATCAGCCGATCCGGATCGAGATCCTCTCCGTGAGAGAAGGTCGATCTACCAATCTCCCAGTCTAGAGATCGCTCAAATAAATACAGTAAGGGGGGATCGACAAGTTCATCGTCGATCAACCTCCCAATTCTTTAGATCCTCCTTTCTCAATTGCTTAAACCCTTCTTTTCAAATTGCACTCTGTTTTTTATCATTTTTTCTCTATTTTGCTATTCAATGTTCTGTTTTCTTTTGTCTTTAGCTTATTTTGTCCTTTTTACTTGTTTGTTAGTTTACTATTGTTAAGATCTATCATTGTGACAAGATGTTTAGATTAATTTGAACTAGGACGTGGTATTAGGTAGATTGATAGCAAGCTATTCCGAGTATTGGTTCGACAAATCCCTCAACTTACCATTATACTCAATGATTTGATAGAAGGAAATACCAAAAAGCCTTTTATCCAATTGGCGCCGTTGCCAGATCGAAATTTTGATTGTTACAATTTATAGTCTACTAGTCTTAGGATCAAATTGCGTGTTTACTGTTTTGATACCTTGTCTTTGCTTCATACAGCTTGGATCTATAAGTACCAAGCTTAAAAGATATTGACAAGTTGTTGTTTCTGTCTTTGCAGGCCTCACAGGTTATTCTAGACGTTTGGACCCGAGGATGGACGCAGAATTTTCAAGGTCAGCCTTAATTCCTGTGAGCTAGGCGAGAACTCAGACAAGCTGACTAGTTAATGTAAACGCGTTCGAAGGGCTCTCACAACCTTCAGACACTCATTGACAACATCAACCTTTTCCTCGTGAACTTAGACGACAGAGTACGAGAATGCAGCAGCCACAGCCTGATCTGGACAACACAACACCTGGCACGACCACGGATGGAACACAGCCGTTACCTAATGAAGACGCCCACCAAGCACAAGTACATACTCAAGCTCGCCGCCCTCGCTACATTTGGTGTGACAGATGCTCTGAGTATTCATATTTAATGGAAAAGGATCCAACCGCCACAATCCAGAATAATAACATTGAGATCAAGAATGGATTGATCTCTATGGTCCAAAACAACAAGTTTCACAACTTGCCCGCAAAGGACCCCCTCGACCACCTTGACGAGTTTGGAGACTCTGTACTATTACTCGCATCAACAGAGTGAGTTAGGACGCGCTAAAACTACGGCTCTTTCCCTTCTCTCTTGGAGATAGAACTCATCAATGGGAGAAGCACTTACCCACGGGCACCATAACTAGTTGGCCGGAATGCATACGCCTTTTTCTCACAAAGTTCTTTTCCAATTCGAGGACAACGAAGGTAAGGAATAACATCTCTAACTTCGTGCAACAAAGCACCAAGTTGCTTGCCGAGGCGTGGGATCGATACAAGACATATCAGTCTCAATGTCCACATCATAGTTTCTCGGATGACACTATCCTCAGTAACTTCTATCGAGGAGTCCATCCGTTGATCTGTATGCTTCTTGATACCGTAAGCCACCGTAGTTTTTTGGAATAGGAGATTGCTGAGGGGAGAGCACTTATAGGGAACCTCGCTCTAGCTGATGGTCAATATGGCGAGGAGTACGACCAAGTTGTACGTGGTACCTCTGAATTTGATACATCCGCGCACAAGGAATTGAAGCAACTACATGAGAAGTTAGACAAGGTGCTTATGGTTCATACAGAGAAAATGAATCTCGTAGAAGAGGAGCTGTTAGAAGAAAGAGAGGATGAACTAGTTGAAGAAATTTGCTTTGTCCAAAATCAAGGAGGATCCAAACCGTGGGTAAACTACAAACAAAACTCAAACTTGAGCTATAGAAGCACAAATGTAGCAAACCCACAAGATCAAGTTTATCCACCAAAGCAAAGGGCATGGATTCTAAAGGAGCAATGGCAACAAAGTCTCAAACCACTACCGACTGCAACACAACCGAAGTCCACACAAGAAGGTTTACTAGACGTGATGAACATGTTTCAACAATACTCCAATTCCAAACAGCTTGTGTAGTAATTAGTTCATAAGGACCGCCGTTGTAAAAGCCATTCATCAACGGATGCAGCTTATAAAACGAAAATCAATAAGAAGTGTGGAGATGTATATAGTCGCATTGACACTACTTACAATGATCTCAACTGCAAATTTAAGACTCTCAATGCGAGATTGAAATATGTGGAAAGCAATTAAACCTCGTCATCAACAAAAACTACCAGCCAACTTTCCGGATAGCTTTCCAGAACCCCAAGGAATACACGGCCCAATTTATCACTCTTCATACCGGTAAAGTGCTTCCATCAGTTGTTAACCCAAAGGAACACGCTGAGGACAACGTTATTCAAGAAGAGGGCAGAACAAATCAAGGAAACAGCCGGACATGAACAACATGGGGATACACCTCGCAGGGCAGAGCCGCGAGGAAAGGTTGATGACAGTCTGATTACTAAAAAAAAACTGTAAATCCTACACAACTGAGGGAGATGCCTCGCACGCCTGTACAGTGAGGAGAAGAATCTGACAGTCCCAAGCAGAGCTAATCAAAAGGAATTGCACTTGTGGTAGCTACCAAAGCTAAAGCACCTTTCCCATCAAGATTGAAGAAGAATCAAGCTGAGAAGCAAAGAGTCCTCTTTGACAAACAAATGAGTGGTATTGAGCTAAAAATACCTATCTTGGATGTTTTTGCTTTAATTCCTCAATACAAAAAGTTTTTGATGGACGCTCTTAAGGAAAGGGAGGAAGAATGCATGGCTATTGGGACTCGAACATCTGGATCAATCTTGATACCAGTTTTGCCGCATCAAAGGAAAATGCTCATTACGGAAAAGTTGGATGACCCGTGGAGTTTTACACTTCCATGTGTTGTGGGCCATTTCACATTCATCTACTGCCTGTGTGATATTGGGGCTTCTATTAGTCTTATTCCACTAATCACTGCTCAGAAGTTGGGGTACTCAAAGTACAAGGACTACAAGATATTGCTGGTCCTGTAGATAGAACCACCAAAAGGCCGAGGGGACTACTCGAGGATGTTCCTATGAGTGTTGGTAATGTTTTAGTCCCGACAAATTTCGTGGTTTTGGAAATGGACGAAGAGTCTATGGATCCTTTGCTATTGGGTAAACCATTCTTGGCATCAGTTGGAGCATTGATCGATGTAAGGAACATGAATATAGAGTTGAAGGTTGGAGACGATATTGGAATGATGATTGAACTTAAAGGAGGAGGAAAGAAACCCACCATAAATGTACAGTTTTTTGAGATCAAAGGAACCATTAGAGGAATGGCCGAGGAAGTCACTGAGGGAGCTCTGGTTTCCCACACAAACCCATACCAGAGAAAGTATGGAGAGTCAACCTTGTGACTTTAAACAATCCTACTTGGGAGGGAATCCCATGTCCATCCTTTAATTTTGAAATTTCTTTAAAGTCGTTTTAGTTTTATTTTGTTTTGGAGAACATTTTTTTTATCTTTGTTATTATGGGTATTTGGTATGTCTATCTGCGTCTCAGGAACCAAGAACATCATCTTGGTAGCGTTCTTGGAAAATTAGAGGAAATAATACCCCCAACAAGCCAAGAACGATCTAGCCTCCCATATGATCCTCGGAGGCAAAGGGGCAAGGAATGAGATGAATTTGGCGAGGAACCAGTATCCCTCAAGGCATAACACCGAGGAAAATGTGCGAGTAGTGTTCACATTGCCTTGAACACCACTCATGGACCTACTTGCACACCAAAGTATCCTTATATATAGAAGTTCTAGCCAAATAAGTCTCATTACATTAAAAACGCACCCATTACTAAGGGGGTGTTATTGAATAGTGTATTTTAAAGGATTTTAATGGATTTCACAATCCACGTTGAATCCACTGTTATTCAATCTTGTATTCTCTGAAATCCTTTAAAATCACATGTTATTCTATAAAGATTTAAAATCTAATAGATTTTGTTAGTAATGGATTCTAATGGATTTTAGAACATTTTAACGACAAAAACAAATCACATACTTTTGCTGCGTATTGTGAAATCCATTGGAATTTTTCAGAATCCTTAAAACCCCAAATTTGAAATAACAGATCAACTCTTCGTCTTTCAAAGTTAGGAATCTTCATATAACGGACTTCAATGGCAGTTCCACCTATTTCTTCTTCTTCTTCTTCCTCCTCTTTCGGCCATTTATCTTTCTCTCTCAAAACTTTATTTTCTTCTTCACTTCAGTTCTCTTCTCTCCAAATCTCTCCTTTCTCTTCCACTTGCAATCTCCATTAACGTCTGATTTGTTGATAACTCAGACTCCAACATTCTTCTCTCCGATATGATTTGTTATAATCAAATAGATGAAATTATAAGAAACGAATTTGAGAAAGATCTTGGGGATTGAAGCATCTACATGACTACATCTACTTTGTCTCTTGGTTTCAAGCAAAACTCTACGCTTATAGTTACTTTCATAAAAATTCATCAATTGGGTTTGCGAATTGTCTGGGTAATGTGTTGATTCCTCTGTTGATTTTATGGATCATTATCTGGTGATGGTGTTTGGGTGAAGACGGTGACTTGTTCCCTTTTATTTTTTATTTTTTTAATAATTTGATAATATTTGTTACGTGATTTTAAAATCCAAAGAAATCTATACCACAATCCCACATAATTCATTAAGATCTATTAAAATACCAGATTGAATAACACCCCCTAAGTGAATTCTTGAATTTGAACTAAATCATATTAATGTCTCACACTAAGCAGATCTTGGTATTGTGGCTAACCATTCAGATTTCTAGATACTGCCACAAGCAGGGAATCAATCAAGATTCAGAACACTCACTGGACAGAACAACAAGAGAAGGTCAAGCATTGATTTTCTGAGTGGGTAATCAAGCCTTGGGTACAGCTGCGAGGATGAGGTGTGAGGAATCACGCTGTTGGTTACAAAGGAACATTGGGTTGTCCTGATTCCAGCTCACCAAGTAGGGCCCACGAGCTTACAACATTAGCTAAAATCAAGGAGCGGTCAAACCTTGGTCAGACCAATCAGACGTCTGAGATTGCCCAAGATTTCAAAATTTGAAATCAAGGGTTGGGACTAAGTCAGACGGCGAGGACAAACCGCGAGGTGGCATGGGAAACCGAGATTGTCTTATCCTTCCTTATTTTTCTCCGAAATGCCCTACAAAGATTCTCTATATATTTAACTCCTCTCACCTCAAATCCCTCATTCACTCTCAAGCTCGCTAAACACAAAATACTTTCTTCTTTTTGCACAGGAAAACTGATCGGAGAAAAAAGAAGATTTCTTGTTTGAGGAAATTCTAGCGAGTTCAAGCTCTCCGAGTTAAGAAAGCTTGCTCTCACAAACCTCAAACATGTCTTCAAGGAATAAGAGAAAGAGTAAGGAAATCCGCAGCAAGTTCATGTAAGACACACAGAGAGTTGGGCGGAAAGAGATGGAGGCAGGATTGGAGGATTCGCCACCGATTCATACCAAGAGAGATCGTGAACCCAGGACTCACCATTTTGTTGTCCAATCAGACGGCAAGGACAACACGGTTTATCGAAAGAAGAAATAAGCTTGGGTAAAGAAGACAGCGAGGAAGTCGGTGGGTGAGCCGATGGATTGGCCTTTTGTGCAGACTCAGCACGATGAAGGAAACTCTGCACAAGAGAAAAGAAAGGGGAAGCAAATCGCCTCGTCATCTACAAGCAAGGATAGTGATTCCAACAGCAGCGAGTATGGTCAGGCCTTGCCAACGGACATCGAGTATGAGCGCGAGGAAAAGAGGACAACTAGATTTGTAGCTGGAAAGAGAGAAAAGATGACCAAGTACCGGGAAGATATTGAACAGTTAAAACGGAGCGGTTACTCAGAGAAAGAGGCAAGTGTAGCCTACGAGGAGAGCAAATGGAGAAAAAGGGGAAAGCCGCAAGGAAAGCCAACAACTCCGATAAAGCATACGAAGCTCTTAGCATGATGGGTACCAAGGGAACATATTTTCCGCACATCAAGACCATGAATAGACTGAAATCACCGAGGATGTGGACATGATCTTCAGCTTGTTGGGGTTTAAGGTCTCAATGTACAACATGGCGAGTTCCTACATCGAGGAGACTTTGCAATTTTTAGCAACTGTGGACCTTCGGGTATATTCACAAAAGGTACCCGAATCAATGGAGAAGATTTGAGCAAGGTACATAACGTTTGCGGTATATGACAAGCTCTATACGTCACGTTCGAGCAAATGGATAGGATCTTTGGCCTCCCATCCGGAGACTCGGTGTACCCAGAAATAGGTGAGGAGAAAACCGACAAGGTTTAGAATATGCTGTCAGGTTGTAGGGAGTACAACTCATCAAGGAGTTAGGGGAATTGGATCATGAACCCCACCATAAACTATGCAAGGAGGGCCATCGCCAACTTACTTTTCACTAGACCCTGTACCTCACCGATCAACCTCAAATAAATGCAGATGATGGTCATGGCAATGAAGGAAACAGTGGGACCTACTCCAAGCGGCATGAAGATCGAAGGAGATAACGGAAATTCTGGTATGTCGTTCGTCTTGGCTAAGCAATTTCTGACCTACCCCAAGCGGGCGATGACACAAGCGGGAAGAGGAATTGGTAAAACCAAGCACATCTACATCGGTGGTGTGGTTGCCCAGATTTTGGAGGCATGCAGAGTACCATTGAACATGGACAATGAGAATTGGGTTAAACCTGAATTCGTGGGCCTGAGATACCTCCAAGGAGCAAGCCTCTTTGCTAAAGGCAAGTTTGAAGGCTGAGCCATGTAGAAATTCAACTACCCGGAGAAGAGAGACGCTAGAATCGCTCTCCCTTGCTTTGAATACACCTCACTCAGTGCAAGAGAGAATGCAACATTTATTCCACCCCTCGCATCGCTACTCGGTGATGACCCACGAGGACAGAAACCCCAGCAAGCCAAAGAGGAAGTAAATGAAGAAGATGTTGATCCAAAGTCCTACCTTTTCGAAGGGTTCACTAAGAAGAATCAAGGCACCACAACCAAAGAAGCCCACAAGTGCATCGGGAAGCTCCAAAAATTGGGAAAGTGGTTGCTTAAGAAGGTGAAAGGCTTTGCAAAAGAAATGGAGGAATGGCAAAGTGAACGACGTGAGTGGCACATCGAGAGATCTGAACTCTAGAAGGCAGTTGACGGGCTACAATCATCAGTTACCGGAATGGCACCTCAACCTCGTCCATACGACTCGCCGCCACCTGCAAGGAGGCACTCAAACCTTGTTAAGATACCTAGTAACCATTGTGAATGCCCTTGATTGGTAATCTGCGATTTTGGAAAGTTTTTGGGCGGATCTTCACCTTAGTGAACTTTGCTTGGGTTGTGTCTTCAAAAGGCCTTGTTTGATTCCTTCTAAAACTGAATTTGAATCACCGATCTAGGGCCTAAAGGTGCCTCACCTACCTTCTTATGTTTAGTATGATCCATTGTGTATATGTGGTAAAAACCTCTCAAGTTAAGTGAAAAAATGAAAAAATGAAAGCTGCCCGCCAAAAACTGAGTAAGTGGTAAAGGTGAAGCGGGTGGAAGGATTCGTAAACCCGTAGCCTTGCACGACCGTGTATATCCACCACTTACTCCATATGCGGGTTGGTGAAACAACTTGGAAGGAAGCGTAAACCCGTAGCCTTTCATGTTTGTGTCAGTCAACTTTGGAAAAGCCAAAAGGGTATATAAAAAGAGAAAAGAATAAAGAAAAAGAATAAATAAACTGTAGAAAAGTGTGGATGAGAGGGAACCATTTGAGTTGAAAAAATGATCATGTTAAGCTTAGGGAAGTTAAACTATGTACTCGTTGATCTCTAGTCCCTTTTGAGGACCGCACCTAGAAGAAATAAGGAATTAGACTCGGACCTTTAAAGACCGGCTTAGGTATTACGAATCTATAGGCTGGATGCTATTCTTGAGAATGATTACATTGTGGTTTCCAAAATGATAGAGCTCACATGTGGATTACGGCCTAGCTTACACAAGTTACTCGTTGGATGAGATGATCCTGTTTTGTGTGCAGTTTTTCCATCTTAGGTCATTGCACTTGCTTGAGGCCAAACAAGATCTAACTTTGGGGGAGCTGATGTGTGTGATTTTTAATGGTTTTAAAATCTCATTTTAGGTCACTTTGCATTCATCTAGCTAGATTTTCCTTGCACTTATGTCCGTTTAAGCTTGTTTTGCACTTTTGCATTTGCATTTGGAGTTTTGGAGTTTATTCAGATAAAAGGAGCAGAAATGAAGCAAAACTCGAGCTAATGAGAATTGGAGCAGTTGTTGGAACATCTAAGTGAGCAATAATCAAGAAGAATCATGCACCCTCAGATCGCTACCTCAAAGCTTGTACACGAGGAATACCAGGAACATTCAACAAAGGCCACCTCAAGGACTTGTCTCAATCCATCTGTCGCGAGGGAAGACCGGTGCAGAACAAAGACTTACCCCTCTTCACGTCAAAGATCATAATCGGAGCAACAACTCAGACAGGAACCGCGAGGACAAAGAAATAAAGCGCTCCTCATAGCCCAAGCTCGCGCAAGGACTCCGAGGGAAGCTTCACAGACCACCCGGTTAACCGAATTAGGTCGGTTTGACCATTGGGATTATGAGAATGACCCTATAAATACCCTTCTAATGACCCTCTTATCATTATCTGATGTTTTAGCCGAAAAATACTTTATCTTTATCGCCATTTTTGTTTAAGCTTCTTTTAAGGTTTGTTACTCTTTAATGGTTATAGATGGAATGATTTAGTGAATGCTTGTTTTCTTTACTTCTTTGTTCTTACATTTTAGTTCTTCTTCTTTAATCATGTCATTGAAATCTACCCCATTCCTCACCCCTTTCAAAATGAGGAGCGAGTAGATCCCTTTGGATCTCGAGGATGGGGTGATCGGAGGTGAATCCGTTGACTCCCTCACCTAGCAAACCGATCGATAACACCGATCTCTTCTAGTAAGGCCAAGCTTAATGCTTATCTCTTCCTGATCAGCTGCGATCAGAATCGGGTCATGACAGAAGGCTAGCGCTAATGGAAATGAAGGCCCCGACCCTTACTAGAGATGGCTTGATCTACCGAAGAGAGATCTAGCATGCAGATCGCTCATTAGACGACTTGAGCCGAGTTTTATGCGTCCAGTTTGGTGAGATCATGGCGAGAGCTGATTGGATCAGCCAATTTGGATCAAGATCCTCTCCGCGAGAGCGGGCCGATCTAACCAATCTCCCGGTCTAGAGATTTCTCAAAGATATACGTCGAGGGGCGATTGACGAGTTCATCGCCAATCAACCTCCCAATCCTTTAGATCCTCCTTTCTCAATTGCTTAAACCCTTATTTTTTAATTGCACTCTATTTTCTATTTTATATCAATTTCTCTATTTTGCTATTTGATGTTGTGTTTTCTTTTGTCTTCTTATTTTTTCCTTTGTGCTAGTTTGTTAGTTTAGTATTATTAAGATCTATAATTGTGACAGGATGTTTAGATTAACTTGAACTAGGACGTGGTATTAGGTAGATTGATAGCAAACTATTCCGAGTATTGGTTCGACAAATCCCTCAACTTACCACTATACTCAATGATAGAAGGAAATCGCAAAAATCCTTTTATCAGAGTACCGATTCCTCGAAGTTGGAACTCCATCAACTCATAGCGATATTATTACTAGCAAGTCGCCCTCTCGGTGAACTAGATGCATCACATAATGCATTACTATCTACTTAATTAGTTATGTAATGAGAACTACGTCTTGGCTTGATCCCTTCGAGGTATGTAGGTAGTCTTCGGGTCCAGCTAGAACTTTATAAAAAAATTATTTGTCGCAAGTCAGCATTAAAAATGATGGGATTACACCATATATCTTCACAAGTCGCAGACCAATATAAAATTCTTGCAAAATCTTACAAACACAAAACTATCTTTTAAGCTGAGTCTTAAAATCTCGCCGAGCTCAACCTCGAAAAACTTATTAGAAGCAAAGGAACCAAGTCCTTATCTTAAATACCGAGTTATAAACTTTCCAAGCCCAATCTCAAAAAACTTACAATCATTGAGTCTAAATCTCAAAAACCGCTGACTAAGACCTAGTCATCATCTTGGAAAGTAAATTCCAAATTTCACCAAGATCAAGTTCAAGAAGCTTATGTACGAGATTAACCTTCTGTAACATTGACAAGAGTTTAATTTTTAACAGAAACACAAGGCTTAAAGCTTTGTATAGATCACCCGAGATTGAAGTCTCGCTAAACAATGGAACAAAGTTTCATACAGGTTCATGAGAATAGTTCTCGTCAACAGACGGAACATAGCTTAGGATAGGTTCATTGATACAGTTCTTGTCAAAGCACAAAAACATAGCTTCGGACAGGTTTACGAGATTAACTTCTCACAAAACAATGGAACATAGTTCCGTACAGATCAAAAGACAAAGCATAGCTCTGTACAAAAATATCAAGATTAACTTCTCACAAAATGATGGAACATAGTTCTGTACAAATCAAAAGACAAAGAATAGCTTTGTACAGAAATACCGAGATTAACTTCTCGCCAAACGATGAAACATAGTTCCGTACAGATCAAAAGACAAAGCATAGCTTTGTACAGAAATACCGAGATTAACTTTGTGGCAAACGATGGAACATAGTTCCGTACATATCAAAAGACAAAGCAAAGCTTTGTACAGAAATACCGAGATTAACTTCTCACCAAACGACAGAACATAGTTCCGTACAGACTTACCGAGATTGGAATCCCACTTAACGACAAAGCAATGCTGTGTACACAATCTAGCATAAATCTTAACAGATTCAATCTTATCAACAAGATTGTAGATCTTTCTTTATTTTTTACACATGTAAATCACCTATATTAACTATAAATAGAAGCACAGTACTTCCGCAAGGGGATCTTCTTTGAGACATTCAAAGTTTAATAAGAACATCAATTTGGTCTTCACCTGTCTTGTGTCTCAGTTAACTAAGCTCTTATTCTCGTTCAAATCCACAAGTGTCATCGCCCATTCTCTCTCACTCTATTAATCAGGAACCACCGTTTTAGTACTCGTTGTGCTGAAATCAGTTCCAACAAGAACCATTTTATTTTGATATTTAGATCATTTTGCTTCTTGATTTGGTTTTGAAATTTAAAATTGGCCAAATAGTTACCAAAATTATTTTCTATTAAAATACTATTGTTACTTTTGGTCACAATTATTATTTTTAACTCAGATATTTGGTTATTTTTAGAAAAATAATAATTATTCAAAATAAAATTAATATTATTTCGGGGCTAATTTGGTTTCACTTTTTCATAAATAGAACCAAAAAGGGAGTGAACTTCAGTCAATACTTATTGGTCACTATATTTTTAAAACCAAAACAACAAAAAACCAAAAGATTTGAATCAAAGAACTAAATGCTCATGACTTGTGCTTTAGATTAAAAATGTTTTTGAATCGACCACTGTATACACCCTAATACTTATGTTTAGATTTTTACAACCAAGGCCTAAGTGTGTCTTGTAGGTGTACACGGGAAGCATATGAAGAAGGTGTTACAAGAATTTGCTTGGAAAAAAAGAAGAGTTGTTATAAAAAACATGGTTTTTAGTCCAGTGACTAATGATAAGTTTATTAAAAGGCAGACGCATATATATTCAAAAATCAAGTCTTATTATCTACGCAATTTATGTAGGAATTTAGCTAATGAACTAACCATTATGCCCAATATCAATTTAATATTGATATTGACAAAAAAACATCATATGTTTATCTTAGAAAAATATTAAACTTAGATATTAATACCTACGGGTGCCATAATAAAATATTGTTACACATGGGTTGACCCCGATTGGGTTATATTTTAGTTGAGATTGGGTTCTATTTTTTTACACCTAAATAGGGTGAAGGGTTACTCATGAGTCGAACAATAAAAACCAAAAAAGTATTTAAAAACATAGTAGAGTTTTTCTTTAATTTTGATGTGAGCTAAGTTTGTAAAACATTTATGATAGCATTTTTTAAAAAACTTACCTTCTTTTCAAGCAAGTTGGTATTTGAAAGACTTGGGAACGCGAAACATAAGCTACGATCTTTTCTCACTTCATGCCGAGTTCGAGAATATTATGTGGACAATATCTTCTCTTATTTCACTATAAATTTCAATAATAAAATTTGTAATTGGTTGTTCGGAGGTGAAGATAATAAATGATCTAGATATTTGTTTACTTTCGGCAAGCTATTATATAGGGTATGTATTCGGTGAAATTAAGTTCTGATAAAACCATGAAAAAATAATGATAATTTAAACACTCTTATGAAATTAATAAAATTATAAAATTTCTAAATAGATATAAAGTAAAAACTCTTACCTGTCTTACGGCAAATGATTTATACATTATGATTTACAAGCAATATATGACTGCTAGGTTAGTTATAACTTTTATAGTTGAATGGTTGCTTAGTGTGGATGGAACCTTGTTACTTTCTCTTCGAATTAATAACGTTTTAAATAAAAATTTATTAATTAAATTAATTTATTTCCATCTATGCTTTTAAGGAAAATTTAAATTTGAAATAATTTCTAAAGCCAAAATAGTGTTATACTTAATAAATCATCCATTGTTTTGTCGAAGATATAATTCTCTACTGAATAGAGAGTTCACTCACCTCTTACCATATCCTTAGTGTAAAACAGATTTTTCGTCACAAATTTGTTGGGAAATAGTTTTCATTTAAACACTGCAAATTTTAGAATACAAATCTCATGGTTAAATTTAATATTTTCAACAGATTTTCACACAGATATTGTCGTCGTGAAATCTCAAATACAAGGAAGTTCGTGAGTTTGACTTCTCTTCTTTACTCCTCTCCTTCGCCATTCTCTTTTTATCAAGCTAAATGTATTTCTTTTTAGAGTTAGTGTTAAGACACGTACGCCAATTAAATATTGGGACAATTGCAAAAATGCCTTTGGAGGATATTTTTATCACTTCTTTCATTTTTTAGACATTTTCAAAAAATACTTATCATTATGGAAGAATGACCAAAATACCTTTAGATTATTATTTTTATATTTTTACAAACTTTTTTCAGGCCAAAAAATTTTCCCGCTAAAAAACAAAAATTTCTGCCAAAAAATATTATTTTCCGCCAAATTTTTCCGATTTACAAATTTTTTTTCCCGCAATAAATTTGTATAAAGGAGTTTATAAATTTTTTTAATAACAGAGCTTATAAAATTTATAAGCCTTTATAAACAACTTATATAATTTATAAGGGTTTATAAGAGACCTTATAATATTTATAAGACTTTATGATAGAGCTTATATAATTTATAAGACTTTATAAGATAACTTATAAAATTTACAAGGAGTTTATAAAAAAATTATAAGGTGCCGACTAAAATTTATAAGGTATTTACAAAAATTTATAAGAAAGCTTATAAAAATTTATAAGGCTTTATAAGAGACCCTATAAAATTTATAAGACTTTATTATAGAGATTATATAATTTATAAGGCTTTATAAGAGAGTTTAAAAAATTTATAAGCTGTCTATAAAAATTTATAAAGTGTTTATAAAAATTTATAAAGTGTTTATCAAAATTAATAAGATTTTATAAAAGAGCTTATAAAATTTATAAGGTGTTTATAAAAAAATTTATAAGGTGTTTATAAAAATTTATAAAGCGTTTATAATAATTTATGAGGTGTTTATAAAAGTTTTGTAAAGATTTATAAGTACACTTACAAAAAATTTTGACGGAAACATTTTTTTGGCAGGAAATTTTTTTTCTCGTATAAAGTTTTTTTATTAAAATTCCATAAAAACATTTTGGAGAGAAATTTTCTTTTTTGGCGGAAGAATTTTTTTTGAACAAAAAAATTGATAACAATTCTATTGAAAATATTTTGTTTCATTTTCATATTAATGAGAGACATTTTTAAAAAGTAATAGATGAAAAAAGGCATTTTTCAAAATTTCTCTAAAATATTTGAGTTGTAGATGTTAGGTTGAATAGTTAAACAACATTTTTTAGTTTTAGAATAATTGTAGGTTGTATGATTATGATATGTATTGTTCTAGAATGTTATCTAGTATGACTGATTAGAAATATAAGTTTTTAATTTTAGAATAATTTTTATATTTTGTAATTTAAGATTTAGTTTTATGTTAATCAAATGTATTACATTTATGAAATAGACACAAATTTCAATAAGTTATAGTAGGATCTATCTTAACAAGTAATTTTATATAAATAGTCCGACCAAATTCACCGTAATATGGAAATAGGAAAAACTAATTATAGAATTTTGAAACATTACATGGATCGATATGGAACTGTATGTAGCTGTCAAAAGTTCCATACGGATTCTCCATGGATCCCAATTCTCAACGATGTAAACTAGACGGCATTCTCTGGTCTGGATTCTACCGGAAATATATATATATATATATATATATATATTCGGGCAATATATAATTTTATTCCAAATTTTATATCCAATTCAATTGATTATAAGTAAATCAACTTACAGAAATTAATGATTTGTCGATAATAATACAGTTGTATGAAAACTAAAATCATCAACAAATATTTGACTCACTTTAATATTAGGGAATAACATTTCACATCGAAAATTGGAAATGATCTTCTCTAATATATATATGAGATATGAGTCTCTCCACTCATTGTCAATTGGTTTTGAGTTGGAAGCCCATATTCTAATATGGTATCAGAACCCACGATCCACGCTGTCCAACTCGATCCGATCCAAAGCTGGTCCATTTATCGACAACCCAGACCCAAAATTGGTGCCGTCGATACATCCTTGAACATGCGACATTAATAGCCAAAGAGACATTATCTCGAGGAGACATATTAGGGAATAATATCCCACATAAAAAGTTAGAAAGAATCCTCTCTAATATATATAAGATATGAGTCTCTTCACTCATTGCCAATTAATTTTAAATTGGAAGCCCATATTCTAATATTTAATGCTACTTGGTTAACATCATTGAGTCCAAATACTCCTGGAGTACAATGTTAACGTTTTTTTTTGTTTTTTGTTTTTGTTTTATGTTTGCATATATGACACTGAACATGTCAATATCTCTATACCATAATTGATCCTACAAATTACACGTTAAGCTACAGTTTACCGATTTTAAATTGGTACATGACAATATTAATGTGCTCCAAAAGATATCATAATCTATATGGTGTTCTTTTCAGAGAAGCGAGACAAAAAGTGGTAAAAGTGTCGTTGCAGCTTTTGATTTGTTCTGTTTTGCAAACATTTTTTAAGTTATTTTAGTTGAAGATTTTTCGGACATATTAAAATTTCTAGTATATTTTTAATATGGTAATGCTGAGTGAAATTTGTTACTTTGCATAGATAAACTCCTCAAGCATTAGCCCAAAAAGAAAAAAACTCCACAAGCAAATTATTGTAAAATATTAACTTATTGTTAGTGGGCAGGCTACTTCGTCTGACAATAAGTATTAGGATCTCGGTTTTGATTACACGTGGTCGAACAAATACAAAATTATAGTAAAATATCAAATGTCAGGAAGGGTGTTGAAAGAACTGAAGACTCTTCGAAGATGAGTATTGATTCACTGTCTTCAATCCAAGGTGCAGATTCTCCGATTCGCGATTTTGAAGAAAAACTCTAAGACACCGAAGCAAAGTTGAAACAAGACAATGTCGTTAGGGCCAGATTTTACCTTCTCAACACCAGAAACCTAGGTGAATACAGCGTCCACAGTTGAGGAAGAGGTTGAGGTGATTTCAGTTTCTAAAGCATTGGTTTCGAAGAGTATGGATTGGCGAACCAATCGCTAGCGTCGATTGGTTGATGATGACAGTTCAGTGAATCCCAAAACTCGCCGCACCACCAAAGCAGAGGCTTCAACTCAATCGACAGTTCCAGAATATCATCAACAAATTTTCAGTTCCGGAGATGCTTACCGCAGGTATAAGCTTTATTCTTCTTCAAGTGAAAGATTCATAGTTGAGCATGCCTATACAATCGATGATCAGGAATCGAAATTAGTTCAGTTATTCAAGGATGTAGGTTTGTTTGTGTTTGAAGATTTTTGCAGGAAGACTTGGTCTTGAATCTCCTGGACCTTTATTCTGTGAAAGATTTGAAGCCTAATGGAACTGTAGTGTTGCTGGACACAACAGGAGCGGAAGTCCACACGAAGGATAAACAACTGTTCATCAAAGATGAAATGAAAACCAAGGGAGTGATTAATCCTCCTAAGGATGATTTAGCCAGGCATTCAAGTTAACCCACTAATAGGTAGTTTTTATTTTCATAGTTTTTCTGTTTTTGTTTGATTTTTGGTTTTATTTTGAGTTTGTTTTAGGTAAATAACAAACAAAGGGGCTTCGATTGATCTATCCACTCAGTGATCGATTGATCAGCAGTGATTCAAAGGATTGCGCTCGATCTAGTGATTGATCTACACATATGTGATCGATCGATCATCGAGGAAACAGGTAATGCACTCGATCTAGTGATCCACCTTAGTAGGAGGATGGATTGATCAAACATGCAAAGGAGGGGAACGCTCGATCTGATGATCGACTTACACACAGGCGATCGATCGATCATCAAGGATCATGGACATACGCTCAATCTGTTGATCGACATGCACAGTCCTGATTGATGATTATTCCTTCGCGGGTTTTAGGCAATTTTTAGACGAAAATCTTGAAAATCCTCTATCTTGCTCGATTTTTAACCATTTTCTATTATTCAAAAGCCTTACTAGATGGAAATTTCATCCTCTATCCAATTATCTATTCATATGATTTGATTGGCAAAGGTATGGCTCCTAAAGTATTAAATTAAATGTGACAAAAAATTGGTGAGATTTTTGGGAATTGTATATTTCGATTTATTATTGCTCAATTGAGTTAAACCAATATGTAGTCATAATTATATGATGATTTCAATCAGTCTTACCGATTGTATTGTTAGATTCTTGCCTAGAAATCGATTGTTAGATTGTTGGATAATTTTGATGAATTTTGGATTTTCGATATGGAATGGGGAATTATGTGTTGTTGATTGAAGCATTGTTGGATGATTTAGATGTTCTATGACTGATTTAGCAATTGATTTCACATAATTCTCTTTTGGATTCCATATTTTTGATTTTCCAAGATTTTTGAGGATATTGATTTTTCTCAGTTTTTGTTTTGTTTGATCGATGAGGGCAGATCATGGGGAGACTCGCAAGGGAAAAAAAGTTCAGCAAACTTAGAGGCAAGACAGTCTTCAAATCCCGAAGTGTTCGATCGAACATGTTTGCCTTGACCTAGACCGAACAATGAGCCTTTTGAGAGGAATTTGGGCAATAGATCGGATCCGTCGTTGTTGAAGAATGACAGTGCTTACAGGAAGAGGACAGAGGATTCAAGATGGGAGAGCTTTCATTCTGTGTTTTACGATCAGTTATAGAGGAACAACCTCATCCCAACAAAGTTTTTGTGTCTGACGACGATGTGACGGGTATGATCGAGATATTAGGCCTTGGTACCTTCATGACCAAGCCACAGCCACTACACCTGGAGGCAGTCCAACAGTTCTTAGCCTCTTGTAATCTTCATCTCGCAGCTGACCCACATGCTCCTCTTTATACGGCTTACTTGACGTTTCTCTACCGTGGTATTCGCTACCACTTGATCGTTCAGCAAATTTGCTAGATCTATGGGTTCTGCGAGGAAGCCGACAGTCAGCTACCTTCTCACCAAGGTACTCCTCTTAGTGATCTTTGGGACATTTTGGCTGATGGTGCATTTCAGGGCAGAGATTCAAAGCTCACCTTCATCTGACATCCTGCGATTCGGATTGTGGCCAAGATGTTAGGGTCAAAGATTTTGTGCAAGGAGGTTAACCATGTGGTTACCAAGCATGAGTTAGAGATCCTCCATCATGCATTGTATCCTATGATACTAGACTTGTTTGGTTTTTCTCCTACCCCTAATATCGGACCTTGTGACATCAACTGGGGATATGTGTTCACTATGTTGCTTCCCGAATGTTGATGATTGGATCTTGACCAATTTCATCTACATCACCGAGCAGACGAAGTGGCGGTATTTTACTAGGGATGTTGAGCATTACCAACTTTCATCTATTTCACCTGCGATTACATCTCTCACTTATAGGGAGAATGTACATTTCGAGCCGCACATTGTATATCCTAAGATGGCAGTGTGAGAGAGAGAGCAGGCTCAGCCTCATCATCAGCGGCGAGCTCCACGGAGACGCTCATTGGCCGCAGCTCCAGCGCCTACACAGCCACAGCACAACGTCGCTCAGAGTCTTGAGCATATTATTCCAGAGTATAGTGCGGAGTATGATATTTCTCCTTTCTATGATGACCTTATTGAGAAGCAATATCGACCTTAGCATTACGAGACAGAGCAGAGGAAGCATTTGATGAGGAGGCGCCTTTGGGAGACACTCAGGAGGATACTGGTTTCTTTTTGTATGAGCGCACCTGCTCTGGATCAATGAGAGAGTAGTACTAGAGCTGATGCCCATAGATCGGATGTTGCTGGACATCAATCTGAGATTGATTCCGAGGACACAGAGGATCAACCACTTGAGCAGCGCCTTCCTCGTCAACGTAGGCGAGCACCAGGAGACCAAGAGAGCCATAGCCCTGAGTGATCAGTTTTTCTTACCTTTTTTTTGATTTTTCTGTTTTGTTTTCTTTTTATGTGTAAGTCGTGGTCTCTTCTAGCTTGTTTACACACTGGGACAGTGTGAAGTAAGTCTGGGGGAGATGCATTTGCTGTGACTAACGTTTTTTTGCTTTGTTTTGTTTCTTTTTAGTTGTTATGTTCAGATTTTAAATCTATCTATGATATGCTTTTGAGCTGTTGAAACCTGTTGTCTAAGGAACCATGATTTTTGAGGATTATTGCGCCCTTATGCTTTTAGGATCATTGATATGCACTTGTTGAGAATCGATTGACTATTGGAAAACCTAGAGACAAAGCATTTTCTCAGTGACACATATCGGTTTGCAGGTATTCGAAGAATCTATGCCGATTTCAACTTTAACATGACTTAATTTTCTTGTCAAGGGGGTATGCATTGGATCGGATTCCTCGCTTCAGTTCTGAAAGACTTATCTGTGTGAGTATGGTTACCCTCTCTTAGATATTAGAATGTTTTAAGATTCTGAAGTAACTATAAAACAAAGTTAAAGCAATACAAAACTTGGCCAAGGATCAAAAATTTTGTTCCAATGAGCCACTTTTGCTTTCATTCTTTGAGTTGCTAAAAAACCAACCGGTTGAAAACTAAAATGATAACATAGGTAAGTAGGGAGATATCTGGTTGGACAGCCAATAAAAAAAGGATACCCTATGCAAGTAGGGAAAGATTGGCTGAGCAGTCGATAAAAAAATAAAATGATATCATAGGCAAGTAGGAAAAAATTGGCTGCAAATGAATGAAATGAGAGGAAAGGAAACATAAGAAGATAGTCTTGTGTTCAGATTAAGGCTGATGATGAGTCCATGTGTTCATTGATCGATACTCTCTTGATTAGACAACACTTAGATGATTAGGAAGTCGGTATAGTGCATTTGGGAATTTTTATATCCATTGTGGAGTCTAATTGGCAAGAAGCTAAGTCAGGGGGAGGTACAAGGTGATCTCGATACCAACAGGTAAGTGTTGATTGGTTCATATGGAGTGTATTGTGCAATATTTGATGACGAATGAGTTCCTTGCGGGAATCTTCTCTATGTTCTTTTCTTTCTTTGCTTGAGGACAAGCAAGAAGCTAAGTCTGGGTAACCTATATTTTACAGGTTTTAAGCTTATTAACATGCCAACTTTTAGAGTTTTTTCCTGTGTTTTGAGTCACTTTCAGGTGGAAAATGTAGGAACTTGGATTATTGGCAGGAGGTTCTAGGTGCTTACTACTCCTTAATGCCACAACATTACACTCTTGGTAACTATCATAATGGGAAGGATATGAAATTGATTGTTGTACCTGAGAAATGACATAGTCATACTTCGAGTTAAATTATGTGTACAAACTATCTACCCTTGCATTCAACTCAGACGTGGCATGATGATGTCCCTGTAGGAGTTGCTGTAACATATACTTAATCTCATCTTGACTACTACTTGAGGAACTCTTTGGTGTAGATAGTTAACTAGACAATAAGTAAAAGTTGTTAGACATCAATGTTGAATCGAAATACCCTATAACCATATCTACTTGTGTCTCACAGTTATGCACAGCCCTCTTCTTCTTGACTCCACTTGTTGCAATGAATTCATCCAGCTTTTCCCTAATCCCATTCATCTTCTGTGACTGAAAACTCCCTGATTCATCATCGCTAAAGGGTTCATTAACCGTGGTTAGATCACTTGAACTTGCAGCCAGATTGTTGATCAAGACATAGGCGTTCTCCTTTGTATTGGTCATGAAATCTCCCTTGCTTGCGGCATCCAGAAATTGCCTGTACTCCCAGCTTACATCTCCATAGAAGAATGTCAAAATCTGATCATCACTAAACCCATAATGTGGACAGTCTCTCTTGTACCCTTTGAATCATTCCCAATCATCACTAAAGGACTCATCTTCATGGTGTTGAAAGTGTAAAATCTGATTTTTAAGCTGATGGGTCTTAGCCTTGGTGAAGAAGTGCTAGGAAGGTATGTCTAATCTCATCCCAAGAAGTCAACGAAGCTGGAGGAAGAGACTTGATCCACCTCAAACCTTTACCTTCCAATGAGAACTTGAAGAGCTTGCACTTAGCATAATCCTTAGGATTCCCAATTGGTGTTGTAGTGCTACAAATCTCTTCAAAATTCTCAATGTGATCCATCGGGTTTTCAGTTGGAAAACCATGGAATGGAAAATTCCTAATCACTGCTATCAATTGTGGGTTCAACTCCTAGGTAACCCCATGCAATGGAAATATAGAAATCGTTGATCGATTATGGTAGTGAATATGAGGAGTATCCACTTCCCCGATAGCTTGGTGCTGAGCCTTCGCTTCTCGTTCTCTTGTCAGCTCTTCTATCTCTCTCATTAACCTTTCCACAATAGCTTTCTGATCTTGGTCTTGTTGACCATTCGTGTCGTCTTCGGGATTGTCCATAATAGTCATACCTTGAGAAACAAAAACAAGAAATAAAAGCAAACGTAAATAAAAGATGTCTTAGACGAAAATTCAGTAGTGATTCAAAAGGTGACAATATTGGTCCCTAACAACGGCACCAAAAACTAGATGTTACTCAGGTTTTACCCTATATCTCTACTGCAAGTGCATAGCATATCGAGTAGTAATCTAGGGATTGTATCCACAAGGACCATGTTATCACACTATCAATTTTAAAACTAAAGTAGAGCTAAAACAAATAAAGAGTTGGTTATAAACTGAACTGAAACAAAATTGACGATTAACAATCAATGAATTAAAACACCAAGCTAAGGAAATTCATTAGGAAACAAGGGAATTCGAACCAGGAAACTATTCAGGCAACATTCATTCAACAATCTCGGCTTAGACATGAATTTATAAATATTCCACTATCGTGGTATCAATTACTCTATCCAGCAACCTAGTGATCTTAACAATCGTTGCTACCAAGAGGCTAGTATGCATTATCGATCGGGTCTGAAAAGTCCACAATAAACCTTAACATCAGCTATCGCGGTTAAGGATTGATTGCTCACCTAAAGAGGGTCCAATTCCTTACAAGCTTTTGGAATATTAGGTAATCTAAGATCATAGATTAGTTAGCTACTATAATCTAAGCATTAAGATTGTCGATTAGATGGAGAACACATCAAGCAATACCTATTTTTCATAATTCATTAACTCCCTGCAACCCTAGATAATCCTAAACTTGATTGGAGAACTACTCAGACATTGTGAAGGAAATCATATTGCAAAATATAATGAAAAGCATAAAAGTAAATTGTATTAAAATAAGTGGGTTTAGAATTCTTCTCCAATTGTGTGGGGTTCAAAATTCTTCTCCCAAAAACTCAAATACAAGTTTTGATCACATAATAATGGTTGTTTTAAAAAATATTGTAAATTGGTCTTATATAGGTCCTAAAAATTGTAGGTGTAAAATTAGAAAAATTACGTTTTCTCCTTGTCAGCTTTGAGGATCGATCGATCAAGGTTGTGGATCGATCGATCAAGGTTAAATGCTCAATCTCCAAAAGGTCTTGGTCGACGAACAGATTAAGAGTAGCTCTTTCTGAACATCGAGGATCGATCAATCGACTGTGTGGATTGATCGATCGCTGCTCTACGAGTGAAATTCCAAAAACTGCTCTGATTCATCCTTAACCAAGCTATAAGGGTATAATCTGAATTGAACATGTTTTTCACCTGAAAAGACTCTAAAAAGCAAACAAAAATTCCAAACACATATACATTAATGAGCTCAAAACCGATAAAAATGAGGTATATCATTGGATAACATACAGTTTGTCAGTAAGATGAAAATTACAACCACTATCTCTTGTGTACTAAGACACGGAGACAAGATAGCAATGAGATCCATCGACAAAGAACATGTTTGTAAGTCTCAGATTTCTTAAATAAATTGTCTCTTGTTTATAAGCCATTTTGAATCTACCAGCATGTAATTGGGAGGCATATCATACACATCAGTTGGTTACTCAACATTACCCGTTATATGATTGGATGCACTTGTATCTATAATCCAAGATTCACTAAAAAGATTACCTGAAGTGTAGCACATTGACGATCATTCAACATTTGAACCAAAGTCTTCCATTATTGGTCATTTAGGGCACTAAATCCCAATGTATTTGCATCAGTTATGACTGAGTTCACTAAAGAGTTAAACACTGGGGTCACAACTTAACTTCCGTTTGCATATTCAAATTTTCATGAAGTGGATGCAACACATCAGAAGCAAAGTGGTGATAGCATTTGTGTTCTACGACTGTTGTTTACTTATTCCCTTTTCACAACTTCTATCACTCCACCAGTACGTCCATATTCAACACAAACCTCACAATTATCTCTTATCTCTTTCTATGGCTGTAAAGCTGCTTATACAGCAAATCTTATGTTACCGTTCCTTTCCTTCATCAGATTGTTTGCACGCTTAAAATCATAGTCGTGCGAAACAACTTGATAAGCTTCCTACACAGAGGGAAGAGGATCTCAAAAAAGCAAGATGACTTCACTTCTCCAAAAAAAGTTTCATCGTGGTCCATTAGCAAGTGATGGAGGTTTTTCTTATTCCCTCTCTTTTGTGATTTCTTCAATGGTCTTTGTGTAACATTTGGGTCCCACAAAACAGACGGGTGTATGTGGATAGAATTGTGAAAAGGCCGAGATGGCATGACTAAAAGGTGAAAATGGCTAAGGGAATCCGAACGTACTTGGAAAATAAGTTATGTCCGTGGGTTTCACACATAGTCCGTGAAATTTGGACAACTATGTAATTTTCGGACAGGACTGTCGGATTAGGACAAGTTTGTCGGTCTGGATAAGATAGTCAGATTCAGATAGGCTGGTTGGAACCAGACAAGTAGCTCTGATCCGAACGAAAAGGACATTTGGACCGGATTGGTCGTGGGTCGGACAAGGAAGCGGGATACACGGGATAGACTGGATAATGTTTAGATAAAGTCAATGTTCGGACATGTTTGGTCGGGATTCAGACATGTCTGGTCGGTATTTGGACAGATTGGGTTAGCATTCGTACGGACATGACTAAAGGCTGGCAAGGCTGGTCGAGAGTCGATACGAACTAAGTGTAGCATGGATAAAGATCCGGTTCAGTTGAAGTGATTAGTAAGACTGGTTTGGCTTGAAATCGGTTAGGGTTTCTTGTGACTAGGGTTTCACATGAGAAACCCTATAAATAGAAGGATTTGTGGCTTTGTTAAGAGACACAGACAAACATAGGACATAGAGAAGAGATATGGGAAAACGAGAAAGAATACAGCGAGAGCTGATCGGTGAAATAGAGTAAACAGATGGAACGGAAGGTAGTTTCCGATGGTTATGTGATTGACAGATTGTGGTCAGATGTAAAGTGAGGGTTTTGTATAGTCTGGGACTGAATTGAAGGGTTTTGATGTTGATAAGAGGAAAGGTTGATCGTGGATTCAATTGGGATCGAGACCTGATTAGATGAGTTTGGTAGTAGATAAGCAATTTGTTGTCGTGATCAAGATGTTTTGGTTCTGATATGGGAAGGATTAACCACAGATCAAGCGTTATCGAGGGAATCTTTTAGCGGTTGATGGATATGAGACTAGTATCGATGAATCTGTGATTGTTATTGACCGAGTATACGAGAGGGTGATTCTGAATGGGAATTTGGTCTAGTATTCCGAGTTTGGGTCGAGTGTTGATTGAACAAGGTGCGATAAAAGGTGTCAGGATTCTGGTACGGCAAACAAGAGTCAATGAATCTACGAGTTGGGAAAAGGAGGAGGTGATACGGGCTGAAATAAGATCGGCTGTCGCCTGGTGTTATTGACAGGATGGGTGATCGTGGTGGAAACCAATCACCAATGGTCTCGGAGGAGCCAAGCCATCTCTCTTTATTACTTAGTCACTTTATGGGGTGGTTGGCTGTGTGACTATGTAATAAGGGGAGATGGTGGAGGGCAAGTGAGTCGGTAATGAAACAGATCTGGTTCAGAATGGTATAAACAGTGCTAAAGACTGATGGTGATATAATCGGACCATGGAACTGATAGAGGAAGGATTGATCGGGCACAGTTAAGAGAAATCGGATGATGACGGAAGAGTTGAATGTGGCTCGGGTTTGGGTTTAACCAAGATGTACATGGAGGAGGTGGTGCGTGGATTCGTAGAAAGGGCTATGAAGGAGACAAGTCAACACGGTTTGGAAGTTAGTGGTACGGATCAGTCTAACGCACAACATGGTTGGGTTCGGATTGACAGACAGACAGATGGGCTGAGCAGTATCACGGAAGATGGAATAGCCTGGGAAGTGGTATGTATAGCAGACTGGGTCAAGTCAGAACAGAACACGGGATGTACAAAACATGTGACAGAACTATATTCTAGTACAGACAAACCGAATGTCCTAAGTTATGTGTAACTAGGACTGCTAATGTTCAGCTGCGTAAGGTAATTAGAACTGAATGGTTAAGTTGCTGGATTAAATTGCTTGGACTGCCTGGAATGAATTGTAAACCAAATTTTAACTAAGTATAGAACTGGAACATAATTTGACAAAGTGTTCGGCTTGCCCATGGTAGAACTTAACTGAATATTGACTATATATTTGAGAGTTGTGGGTTAGAACCTCTTAGAGTCTAAAGGTTGCTAACTAGAGCTTTTGGGAAGGACTATTTTTTCTAATTTGAAACAATAGTCCACACTTTTGTGAGACCTATAGTATGCTTCTACAATAGTACCATTTTGGTGGCAATTCGCCATTAGCAATTCAAGCGAAAAACGCTTTTGTATGTGCATCCACAAGTCATTAGCAATTCATAATGTGAGAGTGAGCTACTTAGATCCGGAGTCACCGTGAGTATAGTTCAAGAAACCACCATCGCATTATTGCCCACCAATCTTTAATATTTTTGGAATCATTAACTATTTTGTATTGATCCATCTGCGAAACCGAATTTCTTCCTTGCACGAAGAGCAAGCCATATGTTTAAGGCTCGTTCGTCGTAAGTGAAGCCACACAGTTAAGGTTGTGAGATAATTGTACTAGGGTTTTCTCCTCGAGACAAATCATAAGGATCAATCCTTCGTCGTTGACCCTATCCCTCGGTCCGAACATTTTGATTAGTATTCACAGATACTTCTTGCGACATATCAAAGAGAAAACAAATGTAACAGAGACTTCATGATTCATCAAGGTGAAGGAAAGGATAAAATAAGAAACAGAGTGAACCCTAGGATCAATATTGAATCTAAATAAATAGATTAGTGCTATGATACCTTTTCAACTGATGTGGCACACGAAAGACAAAATAAAACTAATCGATTAATGGATGATAAAGCTTTGTTTTGTTGCTCGAAATCCTTTGTGAAACAGGGAGAAATTTGAAGACTTTAATTGAGAGAGAAAACTCTGTTACTTTATTAACGATAATGATGATTAGGAATGAAATTACAAAGCCTTATATAGGTAGGGTTTTAATCCAAAGAAGCAACCTAGTAATGATAAGATCAAAAACGAAAAAGGAAATTTGCTTTAACATAATAAAGGAAAAACGGAATAGAATAGCTTAATGAACAAGCAATAGATGTCGCTATATCGGGTCTCCCCGGGTGAGAAGAAAATTTTAACCTCGAATTTTTAGCTGCATCATCCGCGACATAAGGAACCAAGTGTTTGAAAACATCACCAATGTTCATGTGAGGAGGAAGTTCCAAACGATAAGCATTATTATTGATCTTCTCAAGAACCTTCAACGGACCAATCTTGCGAAGCTTAAGCTTGTTTTAAGTACCAGGCTTAAAACAATCCTTAGTTAATAGCGCCTGAACCAGATCTGCAACCTTGAATTCGACATCACGGAGATGAGTATCAACGTCAGCTTTGTACATAGCAGAAGCAGATTCCAAATGAGTGCAAACCTTATCATCCGGAAAACGAGTACAATCCGGAGCCATTGTAGATCCGTAGGGAAACAAGGCATCAGGCCAGAGACAACTTGAAAAGGACTGAAACAAGTACTATGATTTATAGCTCTATTTTTCGCAAATTTGACTTGATAAAGCATGGATTCCCAAGACTTGATTTTTTCACCAACAAGACAGCAAAGTAAATCCCCTTAAGTGCGATGAGTAACTTCGGTCTGGCCATCAGTTTGAGAGTGATAAGCCGAGCTCATATCTAGCTTAGTTCGGAAGAGACGCCACCAGGAACGCCAAAAATGATTTAAAAAGTGAGAATCCCGATCAGACACAATAGAGAGTGGAAGACCATGAAGTTTATAAATCTCCCAAAAAAATAAGATGGCCACTTGAACGGCATCCGTAGTCTTTTTGCAAGAAACAAAATGAACCATTTTGGAGGTATAAACCCGCGTTGGAGGCTTTACCTTTGGATGCTTGACAGATCCCACATCGCACAACAAAGCGCTCAACATCTTGCCGTAACAAAGGGGCCAAAAATACGATTGACTTAGGAGCTTTAGAGTACGATCACGCCCAATGTGACCCTCACTATGCAGTTCACAAATCAAATGAAGACGAATACTACACTTGGGGACACACAACTGCACTTCACGAAATAGGAAACCATCCAAGATGAAGTATGTCGAGCTTAGACCATGTTTTGCATCCCGCCAAATCTCGGAGAAAAACAATTCCAGTGGGTACAGCTCTATAAACGTCTCAAAACCCGGGACAGACACATGTAAAGTCGTCAATAAAGAATGACGATGACTTAATGCATCAGCCACCTTATTCAACGTACCAGACGTGTGCTTTAAAAAAAGAAAGTAAAGTGATGTAAATAGGAGAACCATGAAGCGTGCTGCGATGAAATCTTGTCTTGAGAACCCATGTGTTTAAGTTCATCGTGATCTGTATAAATAATGAACTCTTTGTGGAACAGATAATTACGTCAATATTTGACGATTTGAACAAGAGCGTATAATTCAACATCATAAGTACTATAACGAGCTTAGGAACTAGAAATCTTTTAACTGAAAAACGCAATTGATCGACTAGATTGACTAAGAACCGCGCCAATTCCCAGCTTAGAAGCATCACAATGTAACTCAAAAGCCACATTAAAGTTAGGTAGCGTCAAAATAGGAGATGAGGTTAACATCATTTTAATGTCCTGAAAAGCTCGATCAGTCTCGGGAGACCAACGAAAAGCAACTGCCTCCATACAATATCTAATAGGCGCCATAGTGCTACTAAAGTGTCGAATAAACCAACGGTAAAAAGAGGCTAAACCATGGAAGCTACAAACTGCAGTGATTGTAGTAGGAGTCGACGAAGAATGAAGAGCTGTAATCTTTGCTGGATCCACATCTAAACCACGAATCGAGATGACATAACCCAAAAATGCACTTGGTCGACGCCAAAAATACATTTTTTGTGGCAGAAAAGAACTTCTCTTGGCAAAAGACAAGACTGCACGCAAATCTTGTAAGTGGCTGTCCAAAGTAGAACTAAAGACCAATATATCGTCAAAATATACAACCACACACTTGCCAATAAATAAATTAAAAGCTTCATTCATCACCCTCATGAATGTGCTATGTGCATTAGATAAGCCAAAATGCATGACTAGCCACTGGAATAAGCCTTCATGTGTTTTGAAAGTTGTTTTCCACTAATCACCAGGATGAATGTGTATGTGATGGTAACCACTCCGAAGATCCAATTTTGTAGAGATAGAAGCTGCTCCTATTTGATCAAAGATCATCAGGACATAGAATCGAAAAGTGATATCGAATAGTTATCTTATTAATTGTTTTGCTGTCGACATACATTTGCCAAGACCCGTCTTTCTTTGGAACTAGCAAAGCCAGAACAACACAAGGGCTTAGACTCTCACGAACATATCCTTTAGCTAAGAGGTGTTCAACTTGTCTTCACAATTTGTCATGTTCTCTCGGGCTCATACGGTAGTGTGGTCGGTTAGGTAATATGGAGTCCGGAACCAAATCAATGCAATGTTGAATATCACGCAAAGGTGGTAAACCATCCGGTACTTCAGCTGGAAACACATCACTGAACTCTGTCAACAGATTTGTAAAATGGTGAGGACGTGATGGCGTGTTCGATAGAAGTTGCGGTTTTATAGATAAGAGGAAAACGATATTCGTGGATTGATACTCTTCTAAAGTTTTGGATTTTATGACTAAAAGAGTCGATTTCTTGATAGTGGAACTAGCAGGTGTAGGTGGAGGCTCTGAAGTAGTGAGTGGCGGATCACAAGCTATCCGAGATGGAAGTAGAGTAATACAACGATTTTCATACGTAAAACTAAGATTGTTAGCGAATCTATCATGAAGGGTTCATCGTTCGTATTGCCACGGACGTCCAAGTAGAAGATGACATGCATCCATCGATAGAACATCACAACAAATCAGGTCTTTATAATTAACTTGATAGAGAACGGTACCATACATAGTTTGGAGATTCTTATATCTGTCTTGGAGTTAACCATGCGATCTTGTATGGACTTGGATGAGGTTTAGTAAATAAAGCAAGTTTAGAGACAACCTCTTCAGAGAGTGCATTTGTACAACTACCCGAGTCAACAACTAAGCGACAACCTTTACCACGAATGGTGCAAGTCGAGTAAAAAATAGTTGTTCTTAACCAAGACTCTTTGGGGCCCTGTGGCATAAGGTAATTCCGACGCATCATCAACAAAGGACTTGAATCTCCAGTAACGTGTTCTTCAGTTTCTACTTTAGCTTCTTCTTCATTTACATATTCATCAAACACAGGTTCATCCGAAGCCAACAGACCACGCTTTTGAAGAGAAAGGCACGCAGATTGACGATGACCGGGTTGTCAACACTTGAAACACTTATATGTTGGTGAAAAAAGTTGACCCAATGGCGGTTCACCGTCCCCTGTTTTGAAGAATTTTGGCTGTTCAACAGATCGAGAAGGATTAGTCTCAAGTGCAGAAGTATACCGAAGGTGTTGAGGATTCCAAGAAGACACTTGAGTCCATGGTTGTTGCTTGATTAGAAAAGTGTGTTGGTGAGCTTCAGGGACTGTTAACAGGTCAAACTCGAGTAATGAGTTCTGAATTGATACTCGTAAACCTCCAATAAAACAAGAGACTCATTGTTCCTCATTCTCACTCAATGAATTGCGAGCCATAAGCGAGAAAATTTCAGATGCATACTCATCAACTAAACTTGTTCCTTCACTCAAATTTTGTAATTTGTTATACATTAAAAGAGTGTAATTGTAAGGAAGAAAACCCTTTCGCATCTTTCTTGTTCATTTATCCCATGAAGTTATACGAGCTTTTCCTTCACGAGTACGTGAATCTTTTAATTATCACCACAAAGCAGAAGCAAGACCCCAAAATCTAGTTGCCACTAGTGAAACACGCATATGATCAGGGACCTATTTGAAGTCCAATAATTCTTCTGTACAATTGATTCAATCAAAAAATTCTTCTGTTTGCAGACCTCCTGTAAAATTTAGGTAAATCTAGTCTAAAGCCAGAATCCCATGGTCGATTATCTTCACGAGGAGCTTTGATCATGTCACAGTGAGGAGTTGCAGTGCCCTGGCTGCGAGCGTCGAGAGGGGCGAATTGATTGACAAAAGCGGTCTCATCTTCCTCGTCATCGATGTCTCGAGTTTGTCTAAACTCTTGACACGTAGGTGCCAGCAGAGTTTGTTGTTACGTTTGAGCGAGCATACGAATTGCAGTCTCCATTGTATCATGAAGGGTGTGATTAAGACTTTGTTGAAACTCGAGTAACATCTCCTGAAACGATGTGTTATGGTCTTCTAGGGTAGCTTGAAGACTCTTTTTTGGGGGCATAATTAGGATGTTCGGCTTTGGTACCAACTGATGTGAAGCAGGAAAGACAAAATAGAACTAATCGATCAATAGATGAAAAAGCTCTGTTTTGTTGTTTGAAATCCTTTGTGAAACAGGGTGAATTTGAAGTATCTAATTGAAAGAGAAAACTCTGTTCTTTTAATAACAATAATGATGATTAAGAATGAAATTAAAAAGCCTTATATATGTAGGGTTTAAATCCAAAGAAACAACCTAATAATGATAAGATCAAAACAAAAAGAAAAATTGCTTAAAAATAATAAAGAAAAAACGGAATAGAATAGCTTGATAAAGAAGCAATAGATGTCGCTACATCATCAAGGAAACCTAGTTTTGTAGAAAAGATTTCTTATTGATATCAAACGGTTACAAGGTGTTTAACCTATATATAATTGTTAATTACCAAATATGCAACATTAACTTGTAATTACAATATACTCCTCAATATGTTTGCACCAAGTGAGCAAGATCATATGATATGGCACTCTTTTACGGATTCACTCTTTCTAGGATTTCACCACTGTTTTATCGTTAATTACTATTCTAATTGCTTTTCATCATTTACTTTGTTGGAGACGGACGTATTCCTTGATCGATATCATCTAACAAGTCACCAGTACGTAGGCTGTTAGGCTTATAATTTATTTGTTTGTTGTGCTCAGCTTAAGAATTAACTGTTTCTTTTTTTTATGTTAACAAGTATTCGTTATGTCTATCAATGTAAAATCCCTCTTAACAATATGTTCTTTCTGAAATTTATGAAGTTCGGTACAGAAACTTATAAGATATCTGTAAATCTTATTATATAAAGAAAAGTTTCTCAAACTTAGCAATTAAGAGCATCCTTCCATTTGTCAGATCCAATAATCCAAAAATTTTCTGGATTTATTTATTTTTAAAAAACTGATAAAATATATCTTTAAATAGATTTCTTCAATATTTAGATAATCCTAATTAAAAAAGAATTCCTAACATAAAAGAAATTTTAATCTAAAAGGTAATCGCAAATATTAATTGTTAAAAAATTAATTTTAACAAAAAGTAATTTTCATTACTAATCTTATTTTATAAAAAAAGTTTCCCAAAGTTAGCAATTAACAGAATCCTTCCACGTGTCAGATCTAATGATCTAAATTTTCCTTGATTTATTTATTTTTTAAAAACTAGATAAAATATATATTTGAATAAATTTCGTCAATATTTAGATAATCCTAATCAAAAAAAGATTTCCTAACAAAAGAAATCTTAATCTAAAAGGAAATCAGGAATATAGATTGTTAAAAATTAATTTTAACAAAAAGTAATTTTCATTACTAATCGTACTATATAAAAAATATTATATTAAAAACTTATTTTTGTAAAACGAAGTATTATTATTATTATCTTATTATAAAAAGAATGGTTTCTCAAAATTACTAATTAAAAAGATTCTTCCATATGTCAAATCCAACGATCTTATTATATAAAGAAAAGTTTTTCAAAGTTAGTAATTAAAAAGATTCTTCCATGTGTCACATCCAACGATCATAAAAGTTCTGGTTATATATTTAAAACAATAAAAAAATTGTAACTATATCACAAAACATTTATATCTATTTAAAATCCTATTATATGAATCAACCAAATCCTAACATAAAAAGAATAGTAAATAACTAACTATATCATAATCTTAAAATAATACTAATGTTGTTAATATTCTAATAGAAAAATAAAATTCATTAAAATAATTATAAAAATTATATCTATATATAATAATTATAAAGTAAATATTATATATATAATAATCTATATACATTAATCCATCGATATTATAAAAATCTTACTTGTAAAATAAATATTATATATAGATAATTATCTACATAGAGATTAGTCAACATCGAATATCATATTATATTGGTAACAAACCTAGACTGGAAAGATAATTATCAAGTAAGATTGGTAACAAGTTAAATATAAAATAACTATCGATATTGGTTTTTAATAAGATACAATTATCGACTTAGTTTAGTTTTTTAAATATATCTTTGATCTTAATACTAACAAAAAATATGATCCTAAATTCCTAATTTTAACAGAAAATAATTAGTTAAATATATATCCTAGATAAATATATGTATATAAGATCTCAATCTTAATTTAAAAGAAAATTGTGAATATTAATCTCTATATATACATAAACATATAGACAATTTTTTCAACTCTCTTCAACTTTTTTAGCTTTCTTCAACTTAGTTATTTATCTTTTGTTTACATCCAACACAATAAACAAATAAATAAAAGATAAACATTTAAAATTAAATGTATCAGTATTTTGTTTTACAAATATTAATATAATATTTTATCAACATTTATATACATATATAGATATGTTTTATGAATAAAAATCTCATCATCTCAATTACTTAATTTTTATATGTTAAATAACAATAAACACAAAAGCTTAAAACAACACAAGTTATTTACATTAATCAACAAAAAAAGTTTGTATCGTCATACGGTGATACGACTTTTAAGGAAGTGGGAAGCAAGAATTTTAAATGAAAACAATGAGCTTATATGAATAAATTTTCTCTTACTTGATAAAAAAGTGAATTTTAATATGTTTTCTCCTTATTCAACAGTTTTATTATCCAATTAAAAATTAAATCTTTCTACAACATGAGAATACTATTCAAGGCTTTATGCGTCATTTTCTTATGGAAAAATTTGGAAATGCACTATATTAAAGAAATTCTATAGAAATTTGTTATTTTAGTATTCAAGATTGCAATAAAAATTACAAAGTTAGAAAATATTGAAACAACTCAAAATAATCATATTATAGACCCAAAAAGATCTAGAAGATATTTGACACAAAAGTCAGCCAAACGAGGTATAAATTTTATTATATGATTTTATGGTTTATAATATTTTACTATACTAATTATTCACAATATAATAAATATGTTAAATATAATTTTTTAAAACTCATGCATCGTACAGACCCATATCTAGTTTATCAATATAGGATAATAACAGCTTATTGTGAAACATTAAGCACATAATATAATACTTAGAGCACCTCCAACAGATTGCTAAGTGAGTTTCTTAGTTATTTAAAAATTAAAATTAAATAAAAAAGGGTTAAATGACAAGAACGGGTTCTTATTTAAGAACCCTAACATGTGAGTTTATTATTTGGTAAAAGGTTAAGCATTAAAAAAAAAATCGTGAAACGAGATTGAGTCTGTTTCATTCATTCTTCATATCTCGAAACTTCCATTTTCATCTTTTCTTCTCCGGCGGCTGATTCTTGCTCTTCCTCTTGAATCGATCGCAACGGCCGAGTTTTCGTTCATCACCAACCATCTTTTCTCCGATTCCACTGCAACTGCTCGAACAAAAGGTTGAGAAAACAATTGTTGAGAAGCCAAATGGAGATGGGGATGAAGACAAGCATTTCAGAATCTTAGAACATCATATATGTCTTAAAAGGCACCGAGATTGTTAACTGGTTGCTCAATCAAAGCGTCCGAAGAAGATCTCGATTGGGGATACAGATCTAGAGCTGTGGTTAAACAAATTGCAGAAATAGCGACGAGTATGAATGAAATTCCTTCTTGTCATCCTTTTTATCGATTTATAACAACTTATCGGAGTAGATAGATGATATCTACGAGTAGTTGCTGTTTGATATATTCATCAAATTAATGTGCCTTGTGTTTTAGACCCACAAAGATTTGGGTTAAGCTTGCTTTATAGTCTTTTAATTTAATCTTCTACTTTACCAATTTCCAATCGTCTTTATTTTGTCATCTGGTATGGAGCATGTGGAGATGGCTTATGTTGAAGGTAATATTTCATCATGAAATAAAGCTACATAGTTATGCTTTTAATTGATCTCTTGACTTCACTTTGTGAGTAGAAATCTTGTTTGACGTTGTTGGGAAAAAATATGTAGGAATATATGTTTTCAATATTCTGCATAGCTAATCTATAAAGCATCTTTTGGATTTGATCATCAATATAGTCTTTGTACCTAAATGCTGATAGTATTGCTTTTGAGTAGATTACATTCGATTTCTTGTTTTCTTTTGCCTTATAGACTGCAAAATGTTTGGTAATTACATGTTAAAATTTTAGCTAGACATTCAAACTTATAGACTGCAATCCCATTTGCTTTTTAGGGGCTCTAAGCCATGAAGCTACATAAACATTCCCCTCAGCCATTTTTGGAGAAGGTTAGATGCTGAGACATTTAAACTGCTAGTTTGTCGTTATTTCTAATCATTTTCTGGGAACAGAATGAAGTTCTTTACCCTCACGGTTCCGTTTGATGTTTAAACAATGTGTCATTCTTATATATTAAACAGGGCGTGCTGAGTGGTTGACATATTTAGAACTGGTCTTTATATGGAATGAATAAAAGTCTTTGTACCTAAATGTCTTATTATGTTGTTTACATATCTAGAACAAGTCTCTCAATGTCTCATTATTCTTTCAAAGTGGCAAACTTGTGTTCTGCGTTAAGCTTTAAATTCAGTTTGTCCTTTAAACTTATGTTCTGCATCATCTAGAAAGTAAAAATATGTCCTTGTAAATTAAGAAATTAAGAACCCCAATGGGGTTCTTGTAATACCCACACTCGGTAAATCCGCAAACATACAAGGTGTGGTACGTGAGTGTGGTACGAACGGACGAGCCAAACTTGGGTATTTGGTTTAGATGAGTTAAGAATAGGCATTGGAAGCCTAAGGAATGAGAAATAGCATGAAAAACCATGAAAAATAGGCTAAGGAGGATTGTAGGACAAAAATAGATTTTTCGGACAGCTTGGTCGGATCGGACAGATCTGGCCGGATTGGACAGCTTTGTCGGATTGGAAAAGTCTGTTCGGGTCGGACAGTCTGGTCGGCGGGTCGGACAGTCTGGTCGGGTCGGACAAGTCTGGTCGGATCGGACAACTCTGGTTGGACCGGACAGCTTGGTCAGATTAGACAGGAACGGTCGGATCCGACAATTTGGTCGGATTGGACAGGAACGGTCGGATTGGACAGCTTGGTCGGATCAGACAGGAACGGTCGGATCAGACAGCCTTGTCGTAACGGACCGTGCGAACTGCGTGGATCGCACGCGCCGATCGGTTCGGACAACAATGTTCATATCAGATGGAAATGAGCGGCTCGATGTATTGAGCTTGGTTCGGACATGAATTAGCTTCGGTTTGGACATGGAATGTCGAGTGAATAAGTTGGTATTAAAAGGGCTTAAAAAGCCTAATGGGCCAAAGTGAAAAAGGCCAAAGTGTTATGGGCCAAGGATTAGTTTATGGGTCAAAAAGAATGTTAAAAAGACTTGGATGGGATGAGGATAAGTTTCGGCCCAACAAGAAGATTAGGGTTAGGATTAGAGTATAAATTCGATCCTTAAACCTCAAAGAGTTAGAATCCGCAAGCTAACCTAAAAGTTAGAGAGATAAAGCATGAAAAAGAGAAAAAGGCAAGATCGATCTCGTGAAATCAAGCTAGGAGGTGAATTGAGTTAAGGGTTTTGTTGGAAAAAGCAAATCGAACCCCATAGAGCAAAAAGGAATCAAAAAAGGAAGCTTAGGCAAATGTGAGTTCGTGATCGTAAGGCATGATTAGTCATGTATTTGGTGATAGGTTAAATTGAACCCTATAATGGTTAGGTTGAATAGTTGATTGTGAATAGAACCGTGTGGTTCGTGATTGTGATTAGAGCTGAGGGCTCGTGTGTGATTAGAGCCGAGGGCTCATGTGTGATTAGAACCGAGGGCTCGTGTGTGATTAGAGCCGAGGGCTCGTGTTTGAGAGCCAAGGGCTCGTGTTTGTGAATTAAGAACCAAACGTTCGTGTTAGATAAGATATATGAATGAAAAGTAATGGTTACATAGTTGATTCGGAGGTAACCCGAATAGCTATGTTAGTCGATGTGTTAACCCTAGATCGTGATTGTTATTTGGTTTATTTGATTTGTTATTGAATGCTTGTACTGGTTATAGGTAATATGCAATCCTTCTGATTGTAGGTAATATGAGCAAGCCAATATTCGGGAAAGTGGCGAGTAGGTGCAAGACCAAGGCGGAAGGAAGAAGGGATGGATTAGGATGGAACTCGTGTTTTTATTTTATGCTTTTTAAATTGAACTTGATGGTAGAACTGTTTTGGAATTTTGTTAAGTTGCCGTCTAAGTTGAGTTATGTTTGTATTCCGATTTGAATTGAATAAAATGGAACCGTCTTTAATTATGAATGTTTGGACTTGTCACTTTTCATTTAATAATCGAATTTTGACTTAGTAAAATATGGAATTTGAAATGGCTAAGCGTAAGGTCCGCCCAAGACTTTACTAAATATGTGTTGAACGTGAATTTGCGGGTTTAGGGTGTTACAATTTGGTATCAGAGCGTGGTTGATTCTAGGATGGTTAGTATGTGTATGTGTATGGGTTTAGATGAATAATATCCATCCTCTTCACGCTAAGGTCTCGCGGTAAGTTGTTATGTGTTCTGAGAACCGAACTAAGTTGATAGAGGTTATTAACTTAGCTAATGTGGCAACTGTAGATAGTTAGTACCCGTAATGGAAGAAGAGCTAATGTGTAGGAACCGTAGCCATAGGAGGTGTGGAAACCCATGTGTTGTTTGATTCTGGGGCGTCACATTGTTTTGTGCACCAGAGAATGATCGGTATTGGTGTGTTTATGGAATCACCAGGACTGAGTAGTGGAATGTTAATTCGAGCAGCTGGTGGGAAATCAATGGATGCCTTAGGAGATGTTGGAAACGTCTCTGTGTTCATAGAAGGAGTGAACATGCCGACTAATCTTGTGATATGTGAAGAAGAACTATACGATGCGATCTTAGGAATGGATTGTCTTGGAAAGTATAAAGCACATATAGATTGCTATCGTGGTAGAGTTGAGTTTGAGCATAAAGGAAAATGGTTAGTGTATCAGGGAATCCAATCCACTTCAGGAAGTTTGATTGTCTCGGCTATCCAAGGGGAACAGATGCTCGAGAAAGGATGTGAGGCGTATTTGGTTACGATATCAATGGTTCAAGTGGGATCAGGAACAAAACTTAAGGATATTCAAGTAGTGAATGAGTTTGAGGATGTGTTTGCATCACTCACGGGATTACCACCAGAAAGATCAGATCCGTTAACGATTGAACTAGAACCCGGAACAACGCCTATCTCCAAAGCACCTTACTGGATGGCGCCGGCGGAGATGGCTGAACTGAAAAGGCAGCTTAGTGAACTAATGGATAAGGGATTTATAAGGCCTAGTAGCTCACCGTGGGGAGCACTAGTGCTATTTGTGAAAGAGAAGGATGGAACCTTCAGGTTGTTCATTGACTATTGCGGATTGAACAAAGTAACGGTAAAGAACAAGTACCCTCTCCCTCGAGTGGATGCGTTGTTGGAACAGCTCAGAGGTTCTACTTGGTTCTCAAAGATTGATTTAGCTTCAGGCTATCACCAGATTCCAATTGCTGAAAGTGATATCCGGAAAACCGTATTCTGGACAAGATATGGACATTATGATTTTGTGGTTATGCCATTTGGGCTGAGCAATGCACCTGCTGCCTTCATGAAACTGATGAACGTGTTCAGAGAATTCTTGGACGAGGTCGTGATCATCTTCATTGATGATATCTTGGTGTACTCTAAGTCCTCTGAGGAAAATGAGAGTCACTTAAGAATAGTTTTGGAACAACTATGGGAACACAAACTGTTTGGCAAGCNTTTGGCAAGCTGAGTAAATGTAGCTTTTGGCAAAGAGAAGTAGGCTTCTTGGGTCATGTGGTCTTGGATAAAGGAGTGTCTGTGGATCTAGAAAAGATACAGGCAATCTCGAGTTGGCCTAGACCCTCGAATGCAACGAAAGTGAGAAGTT
>OVBA01000707.1:0-57992 GCA_900406435.1 Lepidium aucheri | reverse complement strand
CAAAATAAACGTGTATTATCTATATATCTATCATATAACATCGATTTTTTTCATATATTTATAACTTAATTCACAGTGATATAAATCCCGTCCGAAGGGTGGGTCACCAACTAGTATGAATAAAAAGATAACCTTTAAGCTCACAACAACACAAATCATTCTTGTATTAGACTTAAGTCACTTCAATGGAGGCAAAACAAATGGCACAACCACATTTTCTACTTGTAACGTTTCCGGCTAAAGGTCACGTGAACCCATCTCTCCGTTTTGCTCGTCGGCTTATAAGAACAACCGGAGCATTTGTCACTTTCGTCACGTGCCTCTCTGCAATCAATTGCTCTATGATCCCAAATCACAACAACTTCGAAAATCTCTCTTTCCTTACGTTTTCTGATGGATTCGATGATGGAGTCATCTCCAACCCTAACGACGTCAAGAAGCGGTTCCTGAACCTCAAACGTGACGGTGAAAAGTTTCTATCAGAGTTTATTGAAGCTAATCGAAAGGGAATCTCTCCTGTGACTTGCTTGATCTACACGAATCTTCCTAAATGTTTTCCAAAAGTGGCTCGTAGATTTCACATTCCTTCTGTTCTTCTCTGGATCCAACCTGCTTTCGTTTTCGATGTTTATTACAATCATATTACCGGAAAAAGCTTCGGTTTCGAGTTCCTAAATCTTCCTTCTCTCGAAATCCGTGATCTTCCTTCTTTTATCTCACCTTCCAACACGAATAAAGTCGCACAAACAGTATATCAGGAACTGATGGAGTTTCTTGCAGAAGAATCCAACCCGAAAATTCTTGTTAACACGTTCGATTCTCTCGAGCCAGAAGCTTTAAAAGCTATTCCAAATATCGAAATGGTGTCAGTTGGTCCTTTACTTCCTGAAGAGATATTCACATGAAGCGAATCAGCTAAACATTTATCAAAAGATCATACACTTTGGTTAGACTCAAAAACAGAGTCCTCTGTTATTTACGTGTCTTTTGGAACAATGGTTGAGTTGTCGAGGAAACAAATAGAGGAACTATCCAGAGCACTTATTGAAGGAAGAAAACCCTTTTTGTGGGTTATAACTGATAAACCCAACAGAGAAGCTAAAATAGAAGGAGAAGACGAGACAGAGATTGAGAAGATAGCTGGTTTCAGACATGAGCTTGAAGAAGTTGGGAGGATCGTCTCGTGGTGTTCACAGATAGAGATATTAAGACATAAAGCTATAGGTTGTTTTGTGACTCATTGTGGATGGAGCTCGACACTTGAGAGTTTGGTCTTAGGCGTTCCAGTGGTGGCGTTTCCAATGTGGTCAGATCAGCCAACGAACGCAAAGCTTGTAGAAGAAACATGGAAGACAGGTGTGAGAGTGAGAGAGAACGAGGAAGGTTTGGTGGAGAAAGAAGAGATAAAGCGATGTTTGGAAGCAGTGATGGATGAGAAAGCTGAAGAGCTGAGGGAAAACGCAGAGAAATGGAAGCGTTTAGCGGTTGAAGCAGGAGGAGAAGGAGGGTCTTCGGACAAAAACATTGAAGCTTTTGTAGAGACTGTGTCTGGAGGTTGTGTGAAACAGAGAGGAGCTTAATTAAGCAAAGCAATGTAACAAGAACAAACGATATGTCTTTCTCTGATTCATGTAGGTTAATCATGTATATTTTGTGTGTTATTTGCTTGTTGCCGGAAAACTAATCTTAATAACAAAAATTTTATTCCTAGTTTATGATTAAATCGGTTAAACTGAACCGATCTTAACTGGTTATTGTAAAAGTTTGAATACAATAGAAAGACGTTGTTTAATTCTGTAATACTTCATTTGTCGTTATTAATAATGTTAATCCAAATATGTTGTATGTTTAAGAAATTTTAATTTAAACTATAATTTATATCGGGGTATAATAATGGAAATCGAAAAACTAAACTGAACCGACCCAAAACTTTTGGTTCAGTTCGGTTGTGGTTTCAACTTTTAGGTAACTTGATTTTCAGTTTAGTTTAGATTTCTAGAAAAGAATCGTTCGCTTCTAATTTATAGGTAATTTTAATTCTTGATTTTGTTCAGTTTCGAGAACTGAAAATTACCAAATAGAAACCAAAACTAATTAGTATTAAATATTTTATTTATTTTTGGTTACAAGTAATTATTTTTTCATTTTGGATATGTGATTACAAATAATTATATTTTTAAAAAATAACTATTTAGAACTGAACTAATATTATTTTATGACTAATTTGGTTTTATTGGAATCGAAACCGAACCAAATTTTAAAAATACCGATAAGTTATTGTAGTGTTAAAATCGCATGAACTAGAACTAGAATCTAACTGAACCAAATTTTCGTCAGCACCCATTAATTATAATTTTTCTAAAACCGAAAAAAATCAAAAATTAAAAGAATCTACTCGAACCCAACCAAATAACCAAACGGCGAGACCAAAACTACTAGATCGTATATAAAGAATTTATGGCAAAGTAAAAAGGGAAAAAAGGGAAAATGAAGATTTGGTCAATGTTAACATAACTGATGATGAACCAGGTTAAAAAAAACCCCCTGAAACCATTCACAAGTGTCTAACTTTCTTCTGGGGTCGCCTTAATTCACACAGAAAGTGTAGATCAGAGAAATTCAGAAGCAAAAGGAACGATTTTTCCTTTGAAATCTCGGTGAATCCTTCTTCGATCTGTAACCAATTAAACCATGTCAGAGATGGCGAGTATGGATCCGGAAGGAATCGATGGAGTTCGTATGACGTGGAACGTTTGGCCTCGAACCAAGGTTGAAGCAAGCAAGTGTGTAATCCCAGTCGCTGCTTGTATCTCTCCGATCCGTTATCACCGTGATATCCAATCCGTTCCTTATGCTCCTCTTCGTTGTCGCACGTGTACCGCCGCTCTTAACCCTTTTGCTCGTGTTGATTTCGCCGCTAAGATCTGGATCTGCCCAATTTGTTATCAGCGAAATCACTTCCCTCCTCATTATCATGTTATCTCCGAGACTAATCTCCCTTGTGAGCTTTATCCGCAGTACACTACCGTTGAATACACTATTCCTAGCCCTTCTCAGCCCACTGGTGTTGGGAATTTTGATCAGAGTGGTGCTGTTTCCGGCCAGCCATCGCCATCGGTGTTTGTTTTTGTTTTGGACACGTGTATGATTGAGGAGGAATTTGGGTATGCGAAATCTGCGCTTAAACAGGCGATCGGATTGCTTCCGGAGAATGCATTGGTTGGGTTCGTCTCGTTTGGGACGCAGGCGCATGTTCATGAGTTAGGGTTTTCTGATTTGACCAAAGTTTATGTCTTTAGGGGAGATAAAGAGATCTCCAAGGATCAAATTTTGGAGCAGTTAGGACTTGGTGCATCTGGGAGGCGAACTCCGGTTGGTGGATTTCCTATGGGGAGGGATAATTCCGGAAATTCTGGTGTTAATAGATTCTTGTTGCCAGCCTCAGAGTGTGAATTCACGATTGATTCGGTGGGAGTTTTGATAAAGTTTATGCTTTTTCTTCTTCTTTTTCTCATGGAGGATGTTATTGTTTAGTTTTATAAAAGCTGGTGATGATAAAAAAATTTGTTTTGTTTTGGAGTGTAGCTGTTGGATGAGCTGCAGACGGATCAATGGGTTGTCCAGCCTGGACGTCGTCAGTCACGATGCACGGGAGTGGCTTTGAGTGTGGCCACGGGACTGCTTGGGGCTTGCTTTCCTGGAACTGGGGCTAGAATCGTTGCTTTAATTGGAGGACCATGTACTGAAGGGCCAGGCACGGTAACTTCATTTGTTTATTGCCCTTCTTTCTAGAGTTTCTGTGACTGTTGCTTGAGGAAGTAGGGAGAAATTTTGGCTTTATAACCATGGAACTGTGCGATATCTGATTCGTCTATGAACCTGTTGTAATGGTAATGGTGACAGCTGGCCATGCTAGTTAGGAGAAGATGGAAATATATGTGCTATTTTCTGCTGTTGGAGAGCATCATGTAGCATAAATAGGATGCAACTAGCTATGTTGCTTAAGATAGCTTGCATTTTGCATTGCAAGTCTGTTAGGCTCTAATATTAAACTATGATAGATTTTTCTTCATGTTGTTGCTGAGCAATGTGTAAGCATTGCATTTTATTACCTTCCATCGTCAAGTATAGTAGTCATCAAAGTGTTTAGGAGAAAAGCACTCTCGAAATTTTCCTTGTTAGATATTTGTTTTTTAATACAAAATTCATCCATTGAGTTAGTACACCTCTGGTATCTGCAGATTGTGTCAAAGGATTTATCAGAACCTTTGCGTTCACACAAAGATCTTGATAAAGATGCAGCTCCGTTCTATAAGAAAGCAGAGAAGTTTTATGATGGCCTTGCAAACCAATTGGTTAACCAAGGACATGTATTGGACCTTTTTGCATCCGCACTTGATCAGGTATGGAAAGGGTAAAACTTTTCTCTCAATTGCAAATCACTACGCACTTACTCAAAGACATTGAATTCTGCCAAAAACTAATGTAAGTTGGATCATAATTATATTTTTTGTGTGTTTAATGTTAGGTTGGTGTTGCTGAAATGAAAGCTGCAGTTGAAAGAACTGGAGGACTTGTTGTTTTATCAGAAAGTTTCGGCCATTCTGTATTCAAGGATTCCTTTAAGCGAGTATTTGAAGATGGCGAACAGTCTCTTGGCCTTTGTTTCAAGTGAGTTGTTGCTATAGGCTGATATTTTTCTTGCTATTTCATTTGACCATGCATGCTAATCGAATTTTTCCAAATGTTATAATTGCTGTTAATGTTGCATCTAAGACATCTTGAGTTAGTGGTATTCTTACTTGTATTCAAACTACCATTTCAGTGGTACACTTGATATCTTCTGTTCAAAGGACATAAAAATCCAGGGGATTATCGGACCTTGCGCATCATTGCAAAAGGTTGAAGCTACTATACTCAGAACTTCATATTTTTGTCTTTTAGTTATGGTAGATAGCTTAACGTTATGCTTTTTTTTGGGTCAATTGCAGAAAGGTCCTTGCGTCGCTGATACAATTATAGGGGAGGGGAATACTACATCATGGAAGATGTGTGGACTCGACAAAAGTACTTGTTTGACAGTCTTCTTTGATCTTTTTTCTAGTGATCAATCAAGTGCTCCTGGAGGTGTAAATAACCAGCTATATCTACAGTTTATGACCAGGTATCCTCGTCTTGCAATTCTGGGTTTGTGTATGTTCATCCAAATAATAGAAGTTTGATCTAAGTTTTATAATTGTAGCTACCAAAATCCAGAAGGTAAAACATTGCAGCGAGTTACTACTGTTAGCAGACAATGGGTAGATACTGCTCTTAGCACAGAGGTTAGTAATTTTCTGGGAATTCTCTGGTGGCCTTTTTAATCTACATACTGTATTTTCTTATGTACGTCGACATGGATGCTCATGAGGCTTCTTGTGTCTGCAGGAATTGGTGCAAGGTTTTGATCAAGAAACTGCTGCTGTGGTTGTGGCCAGATTAGCTTCCTTGAAAATGGAAACAGAGGTATATCATATTGAGGCACTTTCAAACTTAAGAGTCTTGAATCCCAATTATTGCTTACGTATACTATATCGTCTTGAAACAAACGAATAAGGTGGTATGTATGTTGGAATTTGAAACAATTAGTTGTGGATTTATTGAGAACTCTCTTCATCACAGTTTAACCCAGTCTCTGTCTTTGGTTATCAAACTTATTAATCACCATCAATTATTTTTTTCTCAGGAGGGGTTTGATGCTACACGATGGCTGGACCGGAACCTAATTCGTCTTTGTTCTAAATTTGGTGATTACCGGAAGGATGATCCTGCTTCATTTACACTAAATCCAAACTTTTCACTATTTCCTCAGTTTACTTTTAATCTCCGACGTTCACAGTTTGTGCAGGTAAGTTTGACTTATGTGAAGCTGTAGTAAATTTGTCTCTGTCAGACTCGTTACTGGTCTGCCCATCTTTAAATGTTCTTATGGTGATATTGGCAGGTGTTCAACAATAGTCCAGACGAAACTGCCTACAGCCGCATGCTATTGAACCGGGAAAATATTTCAAACGCAGCTGTTATGATTCAACCATCTCTAACAACATATTCTTTTAGCTCACTACCTCAACCTGCATTGTTGGATGTTGCTTCCATCGCTGCAGACCGTATCCTCCTGTTGGATTCTTACATTAGTGTTGTCATTTTCCATGGAATGACCATTGCACAGTGGCGGAACATGGGCTACCAAAATCAGCCTGAACACCAGGTTAATGACCATGCTAGTTGCAATGGACCACCAATATCTTGAATATTAGCCTTACATGTTTTATTGGATCTCTTTATTTGTTAAGGCATTTGCACAACTTTTGGAAGCTCCTCAAGAAGATGCTCAGATGATCATCCGTGATCGTTTCCCTGTACCCAGATTAGTCGTATGCGATCAACATGGATCTCAGGTTAGTGTTTTAACTCCTTCATCTCTGAAAAGGAAGTTGAAACTTAGTTGTTTTAAGGAATACTGGGGTTGCTAGCGTTTATTGACTTTGCGTGATACTGTTGGCAATTCTGGACAGGCGAGGTTCTTGTTAGCGAAGCTGAATCCATCAGCAACATACAACAATGCAAGCGAGATGAATGCAGGTTCTGATATAATCTTCACAGATGATGTTAGTCTTCAAGTCTTTTTCCAACATCTGCAGAAATTGGCTGTTCAGTCTTGAGAACAAAGAGGTCTTTCTATCTCTCTCACTCCACTCCATTGTAGATTTGCTTTTATTATGTTTCAATATTCCGAGTTTCTGCAATTACAGATGAGAGAAGTCTGAGACTCAATCCAAAGAATACAAATAAAGATCGCGCAACAAAATGCCTCAAAGAGTCTTAGTTTTTCATACACTTCATGACGAGACTTCGCTTTTGTTTTTCTTCTTTGAACTGAGATTTTTGTCTTATCATAGTAATTAAACAAATTTTGTAGTTTCATTTTGGTCAATAGTATTATTATCTTTTCTCCTTCTTGAAGATTGTACCCGACGATAATCTTCAAAAATTAATTAATCCGTTTCCTTATATGATTAACAATTGCTTGTTTCCGAGTCATCTAGATTTGGATCGTACATTTTATAACAAAAACCATAAATTAGTATTTCAAGTTCCTTTTACAACTTATACACATAACAAAAGCAGACCTGGATCGCTTCTTTATTTATTTGATCTTTTCTCTCAAGGCTCTCTATTTAAACTTAACTTAAACGAAAACTCTTGGAACTGATTCGACCGGCTTGATGTCAACCTCTCGCACTTCCAACTTCAGTCCTTTGCCTCCTGCATTTGCTAATGGATGGATCCCATGGTCTGGTCCCTTCATATAATCCCTTGACTTTCTCTCCTTCTCTATCGATATCCCAAACTTCTCTTCTGTCTCTGCAATCACATTTGTTTTAAGTTAGTATCACTTCTAATACAATAACTGGTTCAGAGAGATATAAGATCAGTATACCTTTGATGATTTCAGGATAAAGTTGACCGTCTCGAGTAACAGCCATCATGATATTTGGCAAACCAATGGGAAGCTCATGTCCCAAATCGACTTGCCAGAAATGGTAAGTTTTCCCATAAGTTTTAGCCACTTTTTCGAGATCTTGACGTTGAATCATTTCAGGAACACCAGGCATGAACAAGAATCCTCCTTTGACTTCCCATTCATGAGTGTGCCAAAGCTTCTTCTCATCATCAGGCAATGTCATAAACAGCTTCTCAGTCACAATGTACTCCAAACCAATCAGACGAGCGTTGGCATCAGGACCGTCATAGATCAGACACTGACGCATGTCCTCGTTGAGGTGACCGCAGAAATGGTGTGCTTCCACTTGTCGGGTCATGTCATATGCATAAAAGTGAAACCTACAGCAAACAAAAAAACATGTATAGATATTCCATCATCAAGATGGCTTTTAACCAATCTACACAAACTCATTCCTAATAGGCCAGTTTCAATCTGCATGCTGTACACAACTCCACGCATGTTCACAATACTTAGAAGATGACTGATATAGCAGATTTGAAAATAATTATAGAGAAAAAGTTTGTGTAAAGAACAGTTTTATCCATCTGCAGAGATGTAGAAGCATACGCGCAGAGATGTTGGTGGATTTGGTTAATAGGAGCAAAGCTTTGTACTGCTGCAGCTGCGGTATCAACCATGGAGGTTCCGGTCTTGGTTGGCTCTCCTGGAACCTTCGGTTCATCTTTCGTTGATAAATGGACTGCTTTCTCCATTACACCAGTCAAATGATTTTCTTATCTCCCTCTTTCTCTTCTAAATTCTTTCTGATTATTACTACAGGCAAGTGAAGAAGACGGTGCTTGTTATGTCTGGTCATGATAAATAAACTAAAAAGTTGGCAACTGCATGGACTTAGACACATGTCAAACGTAGATGGTCTCACCGAGTGTGCGTGGCTTATTTGGCTTCAATTTAGGATGATACAAGAACAAGTAGTCAACATGTAATTCATAGGTGTCGAGAGATTCATATGATTGTGAAATAACTTTGGTGTATGGTGATACACTGATACGTGTATATGCGATCTTATTGTAAAATATCGAAAATTGTTTTTAAGAGTTGTGCTGCACGCAAAACAAACCCCTTTACGACCTCTGAACAAAACAAGTTTTGTCTAGGGATTTCAAAAAACGAGGAGTAACTCATATTAGAGGCCATAGCTTCTAGGCTACATCCAGACTCGACTCTCTTTGACACAACAGATCCGTTCGAGGATACTAGACAACATATACATTCGAAATTGAGAATCTTACAAGTCAAGCTTAAGAATCACGATAAATTGATTGAGCCATCCACTTGAGATGCAACTGAAGCTTTCCCGTTTTGGATTCGTCTAAGGGAAACCAGTCCTTGTACTCTTCTTCCATTATAACCCTTGTTAACGTCAAGATACATCTCCCTATGTAGTCCTGTACACAAAGTAGAGAGTCATAATTCAAGCAAGAATAATCATCCTTTTGATGCTATGCAGTGGAATAAAGAACGTTAAGTAACAGTGCTGTTTGGTTTACCTTTCCAAAGGTGTCGTGGTCCCAGACTTCAAGGATTAGCATATCATGTAACCCATCTTCAACTACAAAATCAAAAGTCTGGTTCCAAACAGGGTTCAAGCTGTCATTGACTACCTGGTGAAGCAATATAATAAATTAGTTAGATATGAAGAGGATGAAACATTGATAACTCTACGAGGCTGCTAATGAGAGATCTTACCCGAGTTTTGCTCTTGGCACCTGATTTCTTCATCGAGAGGACAACATATGGATCAGCTTTGCCCATCAGGTCTTGTATTGGTATCTCTTCTGCAGATATCACTGTCACAGAGAGTACCCCTCTTATAATGATATCTTTTCTTTTACGATTCATTGCATTTTCTTCATCTGTCGTATCACTCTTGAGCACCCTCTCTAAGGAAGTCATTGATGAATTGACAAAGGGATTTACAATGCCGTTTCCTGAACCGAACGGGACGTATAGTAACTCAAGGTGAACCTAAATTTCAGAAAATTAATAATAACGTGTATTCATTAGCCATCTAAAGATAAATAATCACAGGATGAATATGTAATGACGTTGTAATCTGTGGATATTTGTAGCTAATCTAACCTCTCCACGATTCTTGTTGTCTCTCTGGATCTCTAGATCTTTGACTAGTTTCAACCAGATGTCTTTCACTTTACCAGGTTCAAGTTCACAAAGCCGAATTTGGGCACAACCAATAAGTTCAGATGCCTGTACACCCTCGTCATCAAATATTCTGACCACTAAATGTTGAGTAGACGGGTCTTCGACAACAAATTCAAAATGCTCATTCCAGATGGGATTCAGATCATTGTTCTGATGAGAATAGACATATAGATCAGATCATTCTGGCAGGTCCAGCAAAAAAGTAAATAGATATGAACTACTTACAATTGTCTTGCTTCTTTTAGTCTTTTCCCGCAGAGGGCGTATAAAAATTTTAGCAAAGGGGTCCGATTTTCCAACTAGATCTTTGTTGGTCAAGTTCTTCGCTTGCACAAGCTTTACCTCCAATATTCCAACAGGCTTCAGCTCCAGATCACTGGAAACAGAAACACAAAAAAGTTATACTCACCTAAAACCAGAAAGACACGCACCTTCGTTTTGCATATGTTTCGATAGTGCTATAAAACAATAGTCAGTCAGTCAAAAAAGGCAAAAAAAAGTTGAGCATATCCTCCACTGAAGCAAGGGCTAAACTCTCCATAAAATTCACAAACATTACGTCAACAGTTTAACTTCATCTATCTGATCAGAAGTGTACCTATAATCACCAGGCAAAATTGGGATGACCTTCCGAACAGGCCATGTGATAGAATCTTCCAAGGCATCCCGTATAGTTTCCTGTTACATATCAACTTACTCGTAAGTGTTATGGACCAGAGCATAAAGGAGCATCTAAAAGATTACAGCATTGCATCACTAGCATCATGTGGAGAGCTGGATAAGTAAATTAGATGGAAGAGAAACGAAAACTAGGAACGTAGACTATGATTCAACGTAAATATCGTCTGAACAAGGTTTCACGTGTTAGTAAGAGCTTAAGCTGTTATTTCTATAAAACACTCAATAAACAACAAACTCGTCTGGCTAGTTATAAGACAAAAAACACAAATGATTCCAACCATCATTGTAACAAAAAAAAATGCTCAGTAGGATAATGCAAACTAAGCAGAACACCCTCTTGATTTTCAAATATATGTACATCATAGTTGAATTAAGACGTGAAACCAACTTGATAATTCCTTTCTCTCAAAAGTCCAGAATGACATTGAGATTTGGCTTCAAGAAAGAAATCTAGCGGTGACAAGATAGCTAGTCAGATATTGAGACACATTAGTTTCTAGGTACACTGCGGAGAATATTTTCTAGTGAATTAATTGAAAGAAAATGACCATCGTGACACTAGCTGAATATGTTTAACTCAGTAACAAATGAATGCTACTATGACATAGAAAGAAGTGGTCGACACCAAGAATTAAAAAGTAGGTCAAACCTCAATAGCTTCAGAAATTCCAGGAATTGCTGATATGTCACCTCCAACAACCTTAAGGGTGAAGTCCAATTTTTTCTGCAACACAGAATTGGATGCTTTAAGCTAAATTATAGACAAAACTGATAATTTGCCGGTCGAAGATTTTGTGGCGCCACAGCTTTCTTTATCAAACCAGTCGCACACACACACACACATGTGCGTGGTCAGGTACTCACGCACAAGAATGTGACTATATCAAGCAAAAGTAAACACTAAACTCTGTTATTACACTATAGCTTCAAAGCTTCAGGGGGCACCAACCTTTTCTCTTAGAGAAACACTGACAGCTCCAAAGCAAGGAAACTCGTCAACTAATGGCCTAAAAATCAGCCTGAAAACACCAGTGAATCCAATATTCTTCACCTAGAAAACAGAGAATAAGAGATCAGTTTCAGTCAGCTCATCATTGATCAAATTAGTAAGGTTAAACATACAAAATATTAAGCCTTTTCTTCACAAGTTCTGCAAGATAGACAAGCTAACAGATAATATAAAGTTTGTATCCAAGATTTATACCGTTACAAGAACTAAATCATCACTAGCCATTTTTGCCTTTGGTTCATCATTTGCATATCAATATGGTATCAATAATATCCTTAGACTCTTAACCGGTTTGTTGAAGCTTAAACACACACCAAAATTTTACTAATCTGGAACTTGGATTCAGCCTATAGTCAGACATGAAAAGGCATTTTCAGGAGCAAATATTGCCAAATTAGATCTCAAGCATTAATCTCATAATCTATACAAATAAGCAATTTGAGGGCAGTTAAGCACATATTTTGTACCTGAATTGGAAGAGATACACCAACTAAGGTCTTGACGCCAAGTACTATATTTGGATTCCCATCCCATTGCATATCAAGTTCCATGGTCATCCCATCTTTATCACCGTCGATAATGGAAACACCTAAAGAACACAAATAAACACAAGCAGATTCATATATTCTAAAGCAACACCAAATGTTTGAATGAGATGATGGCTTTGCAAACTTAAAAACACTATCCACAAATATGTGAAGAAAGATATCACTGCCATTGACTACTCCTTTTCCAGTCACATGTTAATCCATTTCTCATACTATTATTTACTTGCATATTTCCCCTTTGACATGTATACAATCACTATCACAGAGGTTAAAAGGTGGAATGCGTAAAAGTAAGAACAATACTAACTACGGATTCAAGCTCAAGCTCAAGGGATATATGAACCTAACTAAACCAAAAAAAGTTCACAAGCAAGGATTTCACTACTGATTCGATTGCAAAAATCTGGTACCTCAAAACACAATGAAATTTCGAAGCAGAAACCAACAAAACTAACCTGTGAATTGAGGTGCCACGGTACCGAGAGTGAGCTTAGAAAATTTTAAGGAAGCTACAACGGCCGGTCTATATTGCTCAAGAACAGGCTCCACAGATGCCTTTATAAGCTCAGAGGCTGCCTAAATGCCAACAAAAAAACGCAAGAGTAAAAACCCTTAGTGACAAACAATGAGAATTTGACAAAAAAAATCGAATTCTACTACTTTTGTGTCTAACAATACCTCATTAACATAAGGCCAGATCTTTGTCAAGTGATGGTTCAGCCAAGTCAACTGAAAGTAAAGAAAAAGCCAAAACAACAGAATCAGTCCCAAGTATATAACCAAAGTCTACTACTTTTGTGTCTAACAATATGCAAAAATATAAGCAGATGCAAAAAAAGGAAGCTTATAACTCAACTTCTGACGCTCAGAGAAAACAACCCAGGAAGGATAAAACTCAGGAGGCAAAAGCTTTCTCGAATCCTCCACCGTCATTCTCGCAAAAGCAGCCACTGTATTCGCCTGATAAAAAGGAAACAAATTCCCGATAAAAAGAAGCTGACAAATCTGGGAAAAGCAAATCGTCAATCACAAAAAAGGTAGTGGGACCTTACAAGTTCAGAGCGAAGCTTGGATCGAGAATTTTCCAGCTTGACAAAACCGATGATGATGCCAATTCCGACGACAAGTCCGACTACAAGACCGACTATAAACCCCATTTTCCTCGCCGGATTCCAAAATTGCAATTTTCAGTACTAATTTTAGTATCACACCAGATTCAGTTTCACGAACTAAAACCAAGTGTGAGAAAAATAATTCTCTTATTTTATTTTCCAAGTAATCTTTAGAGATTAATCAGGATTAGTCTGATATTAATTAGAGATTATTACCGAAGAGGTTGTGCAATCGTTACGCACCAATAAAAAATTGCCACGTCATTTAATTAAAAAATAAGGAACCGTTGAGATATTTTAATTTAAAAGAAAAAAAAAACGTCAGTAGAAAGTAAAGCGGTGGTCGAACTAAATCGCCGGGGAGATTTTGATCATCGTCGCCGGAGATTTCCGTAACAGGAGATGTCGTTGTTGATGAAGCATGAAAAACAGATGATTAGGGTTCTTTCGATGATCGATTTACGCTTGACGGGAATTTTGAGAGATTGGGTGTTTCGCATACGATTTCTCTCATGTCAGACAAATTTGAGGACTCCATGGAAGGCAAAATTGAGTACTTGTGGTTTGTGATTCGGCGAGAGTTTGAGACTACAATGCTTCAGGTAAATCGGAGATAGTGGTTTGTATTATCTCTTTAGGGTTTATTCATTTTTCTCAGCCTTCTGAATCCTCAATGTTTGACGTGCGTCTTCGCTTTTGGTGACAGATTTCGCTTGGATATTGGCGGATTGGATTTGAATGTAGTTCGATTTGTTGAAGAATAGAGTGATTTAAGCTGTTCCTTGAATTGGAGATGTAAATCTTCTGTGAGTTTTGTAGCTCCTGGTTGTGTGACATACTCAATTGAGTAAGTTTATGGCTATGAAGATGATTCATCTTTCCAGATATATAACTCTCAAATAAGGAAAAAAGAAGCAAAGAACAGAATAGCAATGACAAAGATTTCAACTTTTGCATTTCCCAGGATTCAAGTACATGTTCCAGATTTAGGGAAACGAGTCCAGAGTTCTAAACATGCAGTTTGGATTTTGCTATGTTCTTGTGGGACTAATAAATATCATTCGTAGAGTGAATGGTTTGGGAGATGGTAACGGCTTTATCGAAGCAATGTCACTGTCTTAGGAAGGCTCAAAGGATTGGAAACCATCTCATGAAGAAGCTCAGGTTTTTTCTTAATCTCTCTATTTGTTTATCGAGAGAAACAATGCATAGAGTAAAACAAGGAAAAAGTAGTTTTTGTATGTGTTTCTAATAGCAATCTATAATCCTTGATTTATTTCGTAGGAGCTACTTCTCACAAAAACAAATAAAATGAAAATATTAATGACCCCCTCAGTAAATTGTTATCTCTGACTTCTACACGCTTTAGGTCTCCTTTTTTGATTTGTACAGTTCCTAGATGATGTGATATGTTCATTACTGTAATTAGATAAAAGGTAGGGAGTAAATGAAATTGGTCTTTATTTTGATTCCTTCAAATTTAGAACTTGTTATTGATGTAAAATGACCAAGTTCCATAATTACTTCAATTTGCCTAAGAAGAAAAGCAATAAGATATTTAATACAATGGGGTTTGTCGTTTAATGAAATTTATGTTCCTTGCAGTTTGAGTGACGATTTAGGTTTCTGAACGAAACATAAAATAAAGAGAAACTCTGACTTAGAATTTCTGAGTAGCGAAAAAGTAATTAAGCTTGAAATAGAAATCTGTGGAGTGTAAGAAAACTGAGCAAAAAGAAAAGCAGAGCTAATAGTACATTTTTGGTCAAAGTTTTGTATGAGTCCTGAGGTAGCATGCTCTGACTTTGGCATCACGCTTTCTTTATGTCCGTTTCTCTCACCGCCCATCTCTCTCTGTCCATTTTTACTAGCTGGAAGCAAAACTTAAATTCTCAATACTTCTTCATCTTTTCAATATTTCTTCATCTTCTCAACTGTAGGTTTTTTTTTGCTTTGGTTTGTGATGGAGTGGATTGGGAAGAGAGTCAAGTCACGGAGCAAGCAGCGTCTTTATGTGGTTAACAAGCGGAAGAAAATGGAGGCAGCAGCTAATGTGACACAGCTTCCACAGAAACGAAGAAGGCAGAGAAGACGACAAGACCCTGATTCTGATTCTGACATTGAGGACATCACACCGGCTTACAACCACCTTCATCCTTCTGACATTGAGGACATCACACCGGTTTACAAGCCCTCTACTGGTTCAACAATTAGGTCTGGGTCTGAACAGAATATACCTGTGAAGGAGAGTTTGTTTAGGGTTATTAGGGATCTGGATGTTAAGAAATCAGGTTCAAGCTCTTCTGGATTAAGAGATGTGTCTGAACAGAACACATGTGTGGAAAAGAGTTTTCTCAAGGTTAGAGATTTGGATGTTCCGGGCTCTTCTGGGTTAAAAGATGTGTCTGAACAAGACAGAGATTTGGATGTTCCGGGCTCTTCTGGGTTAAGAGATTTGTCTGAACAGAACAGAGATTTGGGTGTTCTGGGCTCTTCTGGGTTGGAAGGTGTGTCTGAACAGAACAGAGATTTGGATGTTCCTGGCTCTTCTGGGTTGAAATATGTATCTGAACAGAACATAGATTTGGATGTTCCAGGCTCTTCTGGGTTGAAAGATGTGTCTGAACAGAACAGAGATTTGGATGTTCCGGGCTCTTCTGGGTTAAAAGATGTGTCTGAACAGAACACATTTGTGAAGGACATGTGTTCCCCTAATATTAGAGGTTTAGATGCTGAAAAGTCAGTTCCGAGCTCCTCTGGATTAAGAGATGTGTGCGAACTAAAAACAAGTGTGAAGGACAAGTGTTCGTTTGAGATTAATGGTTTAAATGCTGAAAATTCAGTTCCTGGTGAAATAGAGATCCTTTCAGATTCTGAGTCTGATAATGAAGTCAGAGCCTCAGCCAAGAGGAAGCTTTTTAAGGGTGGTGGCGGAATTGTAGAATCTAGCAGTGATGGCGAAGATGACACAAGTGAAACCGAGGAAGAGGAAGTAGAAAATCAAGATAGTGAAGAAAATAATGCCAAAGATGATATAACGGTGAACTCTCTGTCTTCTGAGGATCCATCTTCATCATCATTGTTGTCTTCGTCGTCATCTTTATCCTCAAGTGACGACGAATTTAACGTAAAGGAGGTGGTTGGAGATACAGATGATGATGATCTGAGAACGGCCACTTCACCAGTAAGGAAAGTCTCTATAGCGGAAAGGAAACCTTTGGGAAGGTATACGAGGTCTGGTTCTTGCTTAACCAAACCAAGAAAAGAGGACAAGAAGATTAGGAAACTAAACCGTGAAGAAGACGAAGATGAAAGAGTAGCAAAGCAGCAAGGCATTGTGGTGTTCACTTGTACTCACTGCGGCAAAGGGAACACAGGAATACCCGAATCTCGGAGCTCTTGCGGACCACAAGCATTAGGAGATGAAATTGAGGAGGTGAACAACTTTGCTTCTACTAATATATCAAAGTTAGATTCTGTGTCCATTAACTCTGGGAGAACACTTGAAACATCATCCAGACCTGAGGCGGAGAATCCAGAGATAGGAAAAAAGGTGAAAACACCTGAGAAGCCATCCACATTTGGACCTGAAATTCTAAGCTTAGAGAAAGACAGAGAGTTACACGCACCTGAAAAGCCATCCACATCTAGACATGAAATCAATATGAAGAAAGCAGAAGAGGCACCAGCACCTAAAAAGCCGTCAAGACTCGGAATCCAGAATTTAGAGAAAGCAAAAGAGGTCCAAGCCAACAATCGCTTTAGGTCGATGATACCGGCAGTTGCTGTTGCAGAGGCATTAGCTAAGCCTGTTTTGGCTAATGAACCAATTGATGATGAGTCTGATTCTTCTATCAGCTCTGCGGATAAATCTGGATATGAGTCTGAGCCAACTCTAAAAGACAAAGAGATCAAGACTAATAACAACGCAGAGTGGAGAATGATAAATGAAAACCATAAAGAAGTTGATCTTTTCAGGCTTCTTGTGAATTCTGTATGGGAGAAAGGTCAATTAGGCGAGGGAGAGGAAGAAGAAAAACTAGAATCTTCACCTGAAGACCGATCTGAAGAACGAGGAAAGGAAGATCAAAGAAAATATGATGATGATGGACTTCTAATCATTAGGCCAGCTCCATTAGAACTGAGATTTGGCGTGGAGGAGCCTCAACCACCACCTGAGAAATCTGAGTTGGAGAGAGAAGAAGACAGTCTGTGGGAAGAACTAGCATTTTACAACAGCAGACCAAACGACATCGGCAACGAGCTTCTTTCAACAGTATTTTCTTGTTTTCTTCAAGTAAACAGTATCTTCATCTCCTTTTGTTAGGAACATACTAAATCTAACTTGAAATATTTGCAGATAGGGAAAGGATTATTAACTGATGAGAGTCCAGCAGAACAATGTAAAATAAGGAATCACGAACTGTGTCTTGATCTTGAGATTGGTTTGAAGTGTGTACATTGCGGATTCGTGCACACAGAGATCCGACACATGGATGTAGCTGAGTGGGTAAGGGTTTTGGAGTATTCAATAAAATAATTGAAACCTTAAACTGAAAGGTTTAATGGTAATGCTGGTGTGTTTCTTCGTGTAGGGAGAGAATATCACAAGTGGAAGGAGAAAATTTGATAGATTTGAAGAGGAAGAAAGCAGCAGCTTCCTTGGAAAATTTGGGTTTGAAGCTCCAAACCAGAACAGCTCAAATGAGGGATGTGTTTGTTTTGAAGGTTCAGTTTGGGATAAGATTCCAGGGGTCAAGTCTCAAATGTATCCTCACCAGCAAGAAGGTTTTGAATTCATATGGAGGAACTTAGCTGGTACAATCAAATTAGATGAGCTCAAGTACTTTGAGAACAGCGATGAAACTGGAGGCTGCATTATGTCACACGCTCCTGGGACAGGAAAAACTCGCCTGACTATCATTTTCTTGCAAACCTACCTTGAATGCTTCCCAGATTGCAAACCAGTGATCATAGCTCCTGCAAGCTTGCTTCTCACATGGGCAGAGGAGTTTAAGAAATGGAACATAAGCATTCCCTTTCATAATCTCAGTAGTTTGGAGTTTACTGGAAAAGAGAACTCGGCAGCTCTGGAACTTTTGATGCAGAAGAATTCGAGTGCTAGAAGCAATAATGAGATAAGGATGGTGAAAATATACTCTTGGATAAAAGCAAAGAGTATACTTGGGATCAGCTACAACCTTTATGAGAAGCTTGCAGGAGTTAAAGGCGAGGACAAAAAGACAAAGACAGTGAAAAAAATGAAACCGTACAAAGAATTAGAGGCTATCAGAGAGATACTTATGGGAATGCCTGGACTACTTGTTCTTGACGAGGCACACACGCCTCGGAACCAGAGAAGCTGCATATGGAAGACACTATCCAAAGTGGAAACGCAGAAACGTATCCTGCTCTCTGGAACTCCTTTCCAGAACAATTTCCAGGAACTTTGCAATGTTTTGGGACTCGCAAGACCTAAGTATCTGGAGAAGCTAAGTGGGATGACTGTAACGAAAAGAGGAAGGAGGACTCTGGGGGATGAAATCAACAATGGTGGAATCGAAGAGCTTAAGACTGTTATGTTTCCATTTGTGCATGTTCATAAAGGAAGCATTCTTCAAAAGAGCCTCCCTGGTTTAAGAGAATGTGTTGTAGTGTTGAACCCACCTGAGCTTCAGAAGAGGGTCCTAGAATCCATTGAAGTCACTTACAACCGAAAAAAGAAGAACGTATTTGAAACAGAACACAAGCTGTCTCTGGTCTCAGTTCATCCTTCTCTAGTCTCTCGTTGCAAACTGTCTGGTAAGGAACGTTTGTCTATAGATGAGGCTTTGCTTGCACAGCTAAAGAAGGTAAGACTCGATCCAAACCAAAGCGTGAAAACAAAATTTCTCATAGAGTTCATCAGGTTATGCGAGAAGATAGAGGAGAAAGTGTTGGTCTTCAGCCAATACATAGACCCTCTGAAACTGATAATGAAACATTTAGTCTCTTGTTTTGGGTGGACTGAAGGGGAGGAAGTGTTGTACATGCACGGTAAACTTGAGCAAAAACAAAGGCAAACGTTGATCAACGAATTTAATGATCCTAAATCCAAGGCCAAAGTGTTCTTAGCTTCAACAAAAGCATGCTCGGAAGGGATCAATCTGGTTGGAGCATCAAGGGTTATTCTTTTGGATGTTGTGTGGAATCCGGCAGTCGAAAGACAAGCTATAAGCCGTGCTTACAGGATTGGGCAGAAGAGGATTGTTTACACATATCACTTGGTTGCAAAGGGAACACCTGAGGGACCAAAGTACTGTAAGCAAGCACAGAAGGATAGAATCTCCGAGCTTGTGTTTGCATGCTCTTCGAAACATGAGAAAGGAAAGGATAAGATTGCTGAAGCTGTGACAGAGGATAAAGTGTTGGACGTTATGGTGCAGCATTCGACACTTGGGGATATGTTTGACAATCTTATTGTCCAACCAAAGGAAGCAGATTTAGTTGAAGGTTTCAACATACTTGTGCCATGAGTCATCACCAAACGGTTGGTTTCATCTTGTCCTCATATGCTATTTCATCTTCTTAAGACTTGTGTTTTGCCTTTGTTTGCATTTACTTCTGAACTCCTTCAATGCTGGTTTGATTGATCACCTTCTTAACCTCTACAGGACCATAGTCTTCTCCTAGCTCTCGTCGACGTCTTCTCTTCAATGGACCTCACGCGCAGAAAGGAGATCACATTTACTCTTATCCACCACATTGTTTCTCGTTTGGCTAGTTTCATTTCACTATTATACCTAAGATTATAAACCAAGACATCAATGTGAGAGTGTATAGCTAATTACTCTTACTGCAAATTATAATCTTTCTGGTTTTACTTAACGCTAAAACAGTATCATAAAGTATATATAATCAAACCCTACTGAATCCAAGATCACCATTTCCATACGTAAATCGGAGACATACTGATAAGAGAGCATGTGGAGAAGTGAATTTAGAGACACGTAAGGAAGATGGAAATGAACAAGCACCACACGTGGATGGTAAAGAAAATGAAGTAGAGTGAATAGTTATTATGTATAGTTACATTCTCATGTTGAATATTGTGGAAAGTTGTTAATATGTTGAGACTTAGGCCATTGTAATTGCAGAGTATGTGATCTCTGCATATCTCAATGGAGATGTTTGATGGTTTAATGAGATAAGATATAGTCCCCAAATATATCTATCTGTTTTCTTATCACTTACATATCATTAGGTCAGGTTTTCGATTTTTCAGTTCTATTAAGTTAAAATTCATTCAAATATTTTATTTTTTTTTATCGAATTTGGTTTAAGTATATTTCAGATTCATGTATTTTAATCCAAATTTTCTAGATTTTTAAAATTAATAAGATTTAATAGAAAAAATCTATAAAAAGGAAAACTTAATATAAATATACCGTATGTTCATTCGGTTAGAATTCAGATTTAAGTTTCGTTATTTAGATACATAGATATAAAACTCATTCGAATATTTTGGTGGGTTCAAGTCATAGAGCCGGGAGTGTAACCGGCCGCAGGAAAATCTAAGAGTATTTATAGAGTGTAATCGGCCATAGAGCCAAGAGAAAAGGTGGAAAGGTATCGATGCCATAAAGTTTGAGAGAAACTCTAAACCTCCATTGACGAGAGATATGAGGAGAAAGACAATACAGATTTGTGATGGAAAAAAAGAAAAAACAAACTAAAACAACAAAAATACAGAATAAACAGAAAAGAGAGCTGGTGTTGGAATACCGGAGCCTCCAAACACCGATTCCGAAGAAGACTGTTGATGATAAGCGAAAAGATTATTTGGAAGAAAGAGGAAAGACCGTTTTTTGGCCTACATATGATCTTGTTTTGAGCAAAACATCTTTCAATTTTATTTCTTTCCATCAACACCTTTCAAATTATCAAAATGTGGAAATTTAATCTTAATAACTTATTTAAGCTTTATTTTGTTAAAAATGCTATTTGACCCAAGTCTAGTAAAAACAGGCATTACATATCCTACAAGGAAACATTAAATAAGAGTGGGCCTCTCCACAATTAAAAGCAAAAGATAAAAACAGATTCACTTCTTAATTCTGACTATAAATCAAAATTAAGTGAATCTTTGTTCTGACTGCCTCGTAAATCTTTAAATTTTAGAGATCAGATTTTGTACTAAAAAGTAAAAGTTAAAAGCAAAATCTTCTTCGTTTTATTTTTTTTTAATTTAAATAAAATTAAGTTTTTTGGGTGATTAGATGTAATCCATAACCATGTGAAACCATGCAATGTACTTTTTGTCGCTTGGTCTTGTTAATAAACCATTGAATATGAATCAAAAGCCTGTGCCTGTTACTACAGTTTCAACGAATGTTGTTTCCTAATTATCATAAACAATGGAATCATACAGAGAAAATGGCGTTGGCATAAGTAATTATGATTAAGAGTTTATAGATACTATTAAACTATAGGTTAACATAATTATTCAGTTGTTATTGTGGCTCAATATTAATATTATCGTTGACAAAAGAAAAATCAGTTGCTATTGAAGCTTTATTGTGATTACGATTTACAACACATGATAAACATCTAAATGAAACATCTAAATGAGATGTGGTCACGACTCTTTTTCTCCATTGCTTCCGTCGGTGAGATTTATGTGTTTTTTTAGTGTTTCCAATAAGTTTATGAGAGATATAAGAATGATTTAAGGGGGAGTGTTTTTGATTAATCCACTTTCTTTTAGTTTAATACTACTTGATATTTTTGGGATTTTGGAAGTGGGTTTAAGTTATATGTCGGACAATATTCAATCCATAGTCAATTTTCAAATTTCTAATAATATTTTGTAGGAAAAGTAAATTTCTAATAATATTGTTTAGGAAAAATAATTTCTTAATACTATCTCATTGAGAAAACGTGATTTCTCGGAGTCAAACTCAAGTTGAAAAAAAAAAATATATATATATTAATTGAGATAATTTTATAAAAAAAATTTCAAAAAACAATGAAATAAAAATTGTCCGTCTGTGTCGAGGATATGTGTTCCAGTATTATTAAGTATCAGGGTTTGATTCTTTTCCGATGCAAAGACAAAAAAAAGATTTGAAAATATGAATTTTGGTTATGGATCGGACTTTATTGATATTGTTTTCCCATAAATTAAGATACAACTAATGGGCCACACGTATAGCCCCAAATAAAACCAGCCTTTACACGATCCACAAGTAACGGTAACATCTAAGTTATATTTGCCCTACAATATTTAATCAAAACTACAACAAATTTATTGCAAAAACCATGATGATGATGATGCACGCACAAGGAAACTGAGTCCGAAGCTGAACCTGTAACATGTGTTAACTCGTGGGAAATCAAATTGGTGTTTGGTTCTTCTTACGTTAATGTCGGTTGGATCGTTCCATGCATGAAAAAAGAGAGTTGGAGAAATGAGATTACTATGGTCCTCTAATATACTTCCAAAAACAAGTCTATGCATGTTGTTAGGAGTGTCATGTGAGCTTTAAACTTGCAAACTATACTTAAACCGCTATGCTATGAAAAGAATTAGAATTATATATTTTAGGTCTAAATAAAAAGCAGATTTTGCGGGTTAAATTGTTATAGAAAATAAATGGTCTTTAGTTTAGTGGCAGGTGGTAAGTCCATTAAAAGTAGTGTACTTACATGTTTTAGGGTCGAATTTCGTCCCCTAAATTTTGCATGAACTTAACTAATAGGAAGATTAGTTATGGTTCAATATTGCCAAAAAGAAATCGTTGTAAATAACTACTCAATGCAGGTTTGACAAGCAAAACATATTAAATGGAGCGGATTAACCTGCATCGACTCACTACATATTATTCTTACACCAAGTGAATGGTTTGTGCTACTTGTACTAGTAATAATACATTCTTTTCACTTTGTATAGATTAAAACGAAACTAAAATTTTCAAAGATTGAGCTAAACAAACATTGTAACGAAAACAATTTCACAATTAAGGAATATACGCTTTTATATTGGAGATGACAAATATAGACCAACATTCTCAATGCGTATCCATTTGATACCACTTTGTTATGTCTCTTTGTTCACTCCACTCCCATTTAACAAATTGACACATAAATTAAAAACATAAATAAAGGTTTCATCAAATGGTTTTATTGATTTGGTATTTATTGGTAACACAAAGATTTTCAATATTTTGTGTTCTTTCATGTTTGAATCCAGATTTTCAGGTTACAAATCTTCTTTATATATATATATATATATATAAATAAAAAAACTAATAGATTAACTTTATCAATATGTGTTCCATGCCCTAGCTTGTTCCTTCTTTAGTAAATTTTGACTCATAATATTTTACTTTTCTTCCTTTCTTTAATATTTTCATCTAAAATAAATTTTTGTATTGTGTTGCTTGGCAATTTTCATCTAAAATATTTTGAAATATTCGGTCGGTTTTCGTCAGTTAACTTTAACTAACAAAAACTAACAATAGGTATTTAAAAAATATATATATATATTAAGTGGTCGGTTTTCGTTGATAATATAACCGACAAAACCCGATGACTTTGGTACCCACGGAAACCGATGCTATGCCCGACGATGATCGACACCTGCACATCCACGGTTTTCGACAGTTGTTATCTGACAAAATTCGACGACCATTTTTGATGATTTTTTTCATTGATTACTGTCGGTTTTGTCCAACCAAAACCGACGAAACTATCATTTCCGACCAAAAGATTGGCGAAATCTGTTTTGGTTGATTTTTGTCGGTGTGAGCCTATTTCCTACGAAAACCAACGAATCCGATTGTAGAAAACGTGTATATTTTCTTGTAGTATTCAGATTTTAGTTTCGAGATATCAATGTTTTGAATATGATTTATAGAGTCCTAGCTAAGTCTTTTACGAAGCTCAGTTTCAAAAGTTTTCTTTGTTTGAGTTTTAGTTTCTCTCTTTTGAGCTATGCTTTCGAGGATATTTTTGTTTTTCATCGATCGATTTTGTATATTCTATGTTGTAATATTCGAAAAATATATATTTTTAATATAATTTTAGTAAAAAGAAAAAAAAAAGTTTCATATATAAATATATGCTTTAGTGTTCATCTGCTGGAAAGTATACAATATATCATCTACGAGTTCGTGGGGACAAATTAGTGCACTTATATATTTCTGCTGATTAGATACCAATAAAATGAAAGTCCACTCATATTAATAGATAAATTAGACAAAAATAAATCAAATTTTGATCGTAAAAATTCAATATATACGACACGAAAAAAGTGTATAGATATCGTTTTCATGATCTCGTTACTAGTCACTTCTTCATCAGTCTTAAAACAAATAATCATTTTTACCAATACATATATAGCATGTGTTAATAATTAATAATCAGCAAACAGTAATTAATTAACATGGGCCATTATATGTTTTTAAAAACTTGTTTAACAATATTCAAACTATGATGTGTACGAATAACAAGAATTTTCAAAAGTGAATTCTTAAATGATTATTTCAAATTAATGGTTAAAAAACTTAATTGAATATAATCATTATCTATACGTATTACTAATCATATATATATACACTAGCGGCCCTGATCTAAAGCGGATAAAACACATGTTTTATGCGCCAAAATAGTATAAAAATTAAAAAGGCATCAAAATAACAAAAATATATTGTAATCTAGCGGTTAGTCCTTCCATTTCTATTTAAAGTCTCAAGTTTGAGCCTTTAAATATATATTCCCTCTGTTTCATAATATAATTTGTTTTAGAAGGTTTTTTTGTTTCAAAATATAAGTTGTTTTACAAAACCAAGACAAAAAGTAAACTAAAAGTTAAATTAAACTAATTTTTTATTAAAAAAATTATTTTTCTGTCCTTTTTTTTAATTAAATGTTGAGATAAAGTGATAAACTTTTTATTGAGAAAATAAAAAGTAAAAAATTTCTTAATAGATGTGCATTCAAGCAAAACAACTTATAAAAAGAAACAGAAGGAGTATTTTATTATTATGTTTACTAGATGATCACTCGTGCTATGCACGGGACAAAATTATGTTTTTTGTTGCTATATATATGTGTTTTGGTATGATTTTGGTATATATTTTATATTTTAAAAATTAGGACTTTAATTATTTTTTTCTATATTTATGTATATGGGTATTATTAATAAATATGTATATATATATAGATGTGTGTGTTTTTTGACAAAATTAGGAAAAGTATGACAAAATTATGTTTGTTGATATATTTTATATATATATATATATATTTTGGTATGATTCTGGTATATATATATATATATGTTTTTGAAAAAATTAGGACAATAGTATAACACAATTATGTTCTTTTGGTATTTTAATATATATGAGCATTATTAATAAATTAAATGTTAGATTTTATTTTTTATATGTAAATAAGTAATAAGCATATACATAAATATTTAAGTTATTAATTAGTATATACAAATATATATGCTTGTTCTTTTCCGTTATATATATATATATATATATGTATTTTAGTATAGTAGATTTTACATACTTTCGTAGAATTTTAAAATCATATACATATAAAACTAAGATTAGTATTAGTTTAATTAATTAAAATTATTCAAGTTATATATTTTTTAAGAAGAGAGGAAGATCCATGGTTTGAATAATTTAAGTTTTGCATTCGGTGCATATTCGTTATCGGTTGAGGAAAAAAAATTATTATTCAAATTCTATTCATTATAGTAATAATTAATTAATATACAAAAGTTTAGAAATTTCACATATATTAAATTTCATGACTTGCAATATTAGTAATGTCACCTAATTCTTTTGGAGATATATGTGATATGACGTAAATATAAGTTTCGCCTATGATACACGACAATATAAATAATTGATTAGATTTTATCTAACATACGAAATGTTTATTATTGTCAAATACGACAGTAATTGAGAATAAAATAGAAAAATATGATATAATAAATAGAATTTAAATATTATTAAACTTCTTATAAAACAAACTTATAAACATTCATGTAATGTAAAAGATAAATATATATTATACAAACCTCTACGTCTCTTACGCTGAAATTCCAATTCATTTTTCATGTCACGTGAATTTGTCTATTTTTTTCTCATAAGTTTTGATTGAGTAGTTGTGAGAGAAAGGTAATCAATATATGGGATTTAAGTTATATAATTAAGACAATAAAATTGATTATAAAGAGGAAACGATATTCATTCGCAAATTGATATGGTATATATATCTATAATTTATAACCTAAAGTAAAGTAGCATTGATTGATTTCGTTTGACTGATTAAAAAGAATAAATTTGTAATTCTTTTAATGAAGATTTACAATCAGTAATAGTTATTTGTACATATATGATTTTCTGTAATTGGCATTTTTATTTTTAATTATAGATTTTTTTTGTATATTGAGAATTACTTTATTGACAATATATATATATATATATATACGTATCCAAAAATTTCATAAAAAATAATTATAACTATGGTAATTAATAAAATCTGCGTTAATTATAAGGAATATAAGAATTTAATCAGGGCATCCTACTTATGGAATAGAGCGGAATAATATATTCATTGATTTATCAAAAATATTCTACTTTCCTTTAACGATGATATATAATCATTAAATCATAATTAATATATTGATTAATCGTATAAATCAATCATAATATATTTTTCCTAAAATAATATTATATGATATTATTGTAGATTAAAAATACAAATTGAATTTCGAAATTTGTCTACACATTTATTAGGAATTATATGAATTCAATCATAGTATTGTATTTATAGAAAAAATCGAATTAATATATTAAATATCAAGAATACAAATTAAATACTTACAACTATTTTTAATTGGTATATAATGTAATTATATAAATTAAATCAGAGTATGATCAGTTTGATTAATCATTAGTACAAATTTACTATATACGTTGATATTTGATTATGATCATAATATTCAATAATCATTGCCATTAATATGTTATTAAATATACAGAATCAATCACAAATTAATTTTAAATTCAAACATTTCTGTAATTAAAACGGAAGTTTAATAATATATTATGAACTTGAAATATATAAATATATATTTATTGTTGCATAAGTATGCGAGTTAAATTATTTAAACCTACATCCGTGAAGCTTGATTACATGTGTATTGAAATTATTAATTATATTAAATAATTAAAATTAACAAAATAAATGAAATACATAATTATTATATGGAAAACGAATTTTAAAAAATGATTTAGTTCCCGAAAAACTTTTTGTTGAATGAAAAACTATTACTAAATAGACGAAACACTTCACATTCCCATAAACAAACATTACATATCATATAAATTTTAATGTCCTCATCTTCTCCAAAAGTATGTTGGGACGTGATATAATGTTTCTTCTTTAGATTTTTCCCACAATAAGAACCTTTTTTTGCATATGATATCATCAACTTATAAAACATAAAAAGATCATGGAAATGAAGATATCTCATCAAACGATTAAAATGGTTATCAAGATTTTTTAGCATCATTGACAATGTAGGTTTGATGAACGTAGACAGTAGAACATCAGCTTCTTCCTTTTTTCCTGCATCTTCTCCGATGCACGTAAGAATGATACCATAAATATATTTTGCATCATCGAATTCTTTATTTGAAGAATCTTGTAACAGTTCCAGTCCTTCTTCTTCACGATTAAAATAAAAGTAAAAATATATTCCAGTCCTGTAAAGAGCTTCAGGATTACCAATTTGACGTAATTCTTCAAGTTTTTGATAGTATTGAATAGAGTAGTGGAAGTTGGGATCAAAGTTTATCTCTTTTAAAGTAAGACGACTCAAGACTATAGGACTGTCATAAATGACTCAAAATAGTTTGCTAACCAATCTAAGATTAAGAAAATCATGCATAGAAGATGAAGCACAAAATGATACTATTAGAAGCAAAACATCAAAGGGTAAATCAATTAAAGGGAAAGACATCTCAACCAAAGGTGTATAGACCTAGAAAAGAAAACACTAACGAAGAGGTTATCTAGACTCACATATTTATAATGAAAACTACTTACCAATAGAACAAATATATATTGAATCATATGTTAATATCACGAAATTGTGTAATTACCTTATGTGATATCGGAATTAAATATAAAAATTTACTTTCGAATAATTTTGTATGATACACTCATTAACTAATGAATAATTTCGGAATTGTAAAAATAATTATGGCGATACACTCATTAACTAATGAATAATTTTGGAATTAATTATAGAAATAACTTCGGAAATAATGTTTATGCTTATATAGTTTTTTGTCTTTAATATAAGCATAAACATGGTAATTTTTAAAATTCCATTAATTATAAGAATAATAAGAAGGAAAAATATGATAATTTTAGAATAGATCGGATCAATAACTTGCTTGATTGAATCGAAAATAAAATTCTTTCCTTTATCGAAAACATTACTCTTTCGATTTTTACAGTACAAAGAAATGACAAATATTGTATTGATTGATTGGATCAAAAATATTATTTTTTCCATAAACGATGATATTTCTCTCTCAGAATAATCTAATTTCTAAAATTTGTATCTAAAATTTTAGTCATAATATTCCAAAATTTGTGATCATAATAATTATCATTAACACATAATCAACATAAATTAATACAGAATCAAACTAATGAATAATTTCGGAATTATATGAATAATTTTGGCAATACACTCAATAACTAATGAATAATTTTGGAATTAATTATAGGTATAACTTCGGTACTTATTCCTATTTATTACCATTTTCAGAAATTAAATTTGTATATAATGTAAAATTACTTATTATANATTTATATATAATGTAAAATTACTTATTATATTTAAGATATAATTCCGAAAAAACTTAACTAATGATAAAATAGTAATAATATATAAAAAGATTAATCAAAATGTGGAATACTTTATAGAATTTTATAATGAAGTTGTTTTAAAATAAGAAAATCCCCAAATATTAAAATACTAAAAATAACCATAATGTTAAAACTTATTGTGCATAAGAGAAAGTAAATCACTTAAAAAATTGAGTCATCAAAAAATTTGAAATTTTCATGGTTTTTCTATCTTAATCTTCTTGAACTTTAAGGTTTTTGTTGTGCTGGCCAAATCATTAGGATCATCATCAAACAGTGCAAGGTCCTCCCTTCTTTTTGAATGTGGTGTATCAAAACATTCCCTACTCGAATGAGTATTTGCTTCTCTTTTAATTATTTTTATTTTTGCTACACTAACATTTTTGCTACATAAACAACCAATTATATTTTTTACAATTATTACAACTATAAAATTATATTTTCGACCATTAACATATTTTCTAAGTAATATAAATTATAATATTGGTTAATATTAAAATATATAGAAAGAACATAAAATCTTACTTTGGTACCACATTATTAACATTTGTTTTACACTGTGCACAATACCAGACTCATTTTCCAAAACCTCAACTTCATCATCACCATCATCATCATCTCCTTCATAACAATCAACAGGAAATACCTTTTTATTGCAAGTTTTGCAACTCAAATAGTATCATCCATAATTATAGTCAATATCAAATATAGACACCATTGTAATATATGATCCCATCTATATTAAAAGAAAAAATATGTTAATAATAACATAAATAAAAATTAGAAAATATATTTACGAATTTAATTTTTTTTAAGAAAATGAAAGAAATACATTAATGGTTTGTTTGAGTTCTTGAATAGTTTGTTTAGGAAATCATCTGAAAAAGTCTTCACGAACACATGGAGATGGATTCCCATCAACGATAATTGTTTCGCAAATAATTAATGGTAGATCAGCATCAGAAAGACTAAATTAAGAAGAATGATTACTTGTTAAAAGACATAAAATAAGGAAATATTTTTTTATTATTTAGGAAAAAAACTTACTTTGCTCGTAGTGCCAATACCTCAGGGAGTGTGTCATTATCAATCCAGATTTGGATACATTCTAAAGCATTAGAAATCGATATTATATCTGAAATATTTAATTTTTATCAAAATTATATTAACACTAATAAAATCTTCTAATTAAATATGAAATCATTAAAGGCACCATAAATTAATATTACCTCTAAATTTTTTTATTTTTGCAAACTGAATAACAATAATTGTTCTTTTATTATACCCGGATAACACTTTCTCTTGTAGAGTCTCAGCATAATTTCCCCAAAGAACACATGAAAATAGGACATCCATGTTAATAATAATAAAATAGTTTTATTAAAATATGTTTGAGTTCAAATGATAAATATATACTCTGCATTACGAAGATCAATATTCAGTCTTTTGGTTTCTTTTCCATTAGAATTAGTAATAATCATTGGATGAACCTAATCCAAGTGGCCAATTACATCTGCATAATATTTTTTGTTATTACCCTTTAATTATAACAACGTTTAAACGAATACGTTTAAATTATATTAAATATTAAAATAATACGTTTAAATTATATTATATTAAAATAATGTGTTTAAATTATAACATATTTATAACAACGTTTAAATATATTAGATATTACATAATAATTTAAACATAATTAGTAAAGTTTAAATTATATTTTAACAAATAAAAAATTAAAATGTAAAATTTAAAATAATACCGATAAGGTAATTTTCGTCAAGATTCTCGGTGAGCAATTCATTGTAATCAATGAATCGTAAGCTAAGTAAATTATCTAACAACGGATTAGTGGTACGTACAGAAGTAGTGTAGACAAAATACACCTTGAACTTTTGAGTAGTGGTCTTGAAAGTACCGGTAGATAGACTTACTACGAAGTTACTGATTATCTTAGTATCTCCCTCATTAAGTAAATGTCCAAAATTACCAATAAATTCTTTTTGGACAGTCTCATGTATCGTTAAACCCTAGTTTATTTTTAAAATGCTAGTGAATAAAAAAAATTGTATTTAAATGCATTGTATATCAAAACTTACTTGATCATCAATCAAAACTAACTCTATGGTGTGACCATACACCTTAGTAAAGACCTTTCAGAGACGGATGATTTTAACTCTTATCCTCCAATGAGAGTTAAGTGGTTTGATAGCTGAAACAGAATTAAAAACCTTTTTTTCTTTCGATTTTTTGAAAGTAATGTGTTTTTTTTGTGTATCGAGAACTTCTTCATCAACAACATATATATACATCCGATCCTTCCTAAACAATCATAAACATAAACATGGTAATTTCCATATTATGATCACAAATTTTGGAATAGTTTTGGAATTAATAATAGGAGAAAAGAATATCGTAATCTCAGAATAATTTCGGTGATACACTCATTAAGTAATGAATATTTTTGGAATTATAGTAATAATTTCGGCAATACAATCATTAACTAATGAATAATTTCAGAATTATTTATAGGTATAATTTTGGTAATAATGTTTATGCTTATATATATTTTTGACTTTAATATAAGCATAAACATGGTAATTTTTACAATTCTATTAATTATAGGAATAATAAGAAGGAAAGAAAAATATGATAATTTTGGAATAGATCGGATCAATATCTTACTTGATTGCTTTGAAAATATTATTATTTTCGTAAACGATGATTTTTCTCTCTTGGAATAATCTAATTTTTAAAATTTGTATTCGAAATTTTAGTCATAATATTCCAAAATTTATGATCATAATATTCGTCCTTAATACAGAATTAACCTAAATTAATACAAAATCAAACTAATGAATAATTTTGGAATTATAGGAATAATTTTGGCGATGCACTCATTAACTAATGAATAATTTCAGAATAAATTATAGGAATAATTTCGGTAATAATGTTTATGCTTATATATATTTTTGTCTTTAATATAATTATAAACATGGTAATTTTTAAAATACCATTACTTATAGGACTAATAAGAAGGAAAGAAGAATATGGTAATTTTAGAATAGATCGGATCAATATCTTTATTGATTGCTTCGAAAATATTATTCTTTTCGTAAACGATGATATTTTTTCTCGGAATAATCTAACTTTTAAAATTTGTATCCGAAATTTTAGACAAAATATTCCGACATTTGTGATCATAATATTCGTCATTAATATAGAATCAACCTAAATTAATACAGAATCAACCTAAATCTTATCAATAAATTCGGTAAAATATTAATGATTTCTCCAAAATACCCTAAAGAAAATCGAAAAAAGAATGATATTTCAAGTAATTAACTAATATTTTCAAGAGCAATTCTAAAAATTGTTATCCTTTTATTATATAAGAGATATTATATGAGCTTAAAATATGGGCTTTACTTTAGACATAAATTTTTATTAGATCGGCTCTGATACATATATAAATGATACATATATAAATGTTTCCACTATCTGTAAACAAATAATGGATGTATATCTTGATGGGGCAAAAGCAATTAGCAAAATGACAATTAATTAAGTGGTTTAAATACTAATCATGATTAGTATTCATGAGTGTTCCATGTACGGTGGAGCTAATCTCTCCTCATTTTTAAGTATTTTTGGATCATATTATTCGATGATTTTATTTTTAAAACTATTTACTCATATTTAGAATATGGATTAAGCAGATTTTGTATGTCCCAGTATGGATATCTCCGCCGTCAGAGGCCATTATCAATTTCTTAATTATTTTCCGTTTATCTTTTGGTTAAATTAGGTATTACTTTTTATTACATATATTAAGATTATACATGCAATATAACGTAGAATTGGATTGTTTTGATTGTTTTTTTAAATTGTGTTTATTTAGATTGTTAGATATGTATTGATATTTTGGAATATTATTTTCGAATCAATAACCAATTTATTTTTAATAAAGTTTATTTTTTTTAGAATTTTTTCGTTTAATTTTATTTATTTAAAATTTTTTTGTATAAAAATTTGTAACAAAACCTACCTTAAACCTATTTTTAAGGGTTGTTATAAACTATAGGTTAATTTTATTTTATAGTTTATAATACAGTCAAAATAGAAGTGTCTTCTGGATTAATATATAAGATATATATATATATATACCAATGTTGTTTTGGAAAATAATTTGTGATACTGTTTGAATAAAACGGCTATAACGAAAGTTACAAGCAGTCAAAGATAGTAGTTGACAAAAAATATTTGTAATGAAAGTCGTTTGAAAATTAATGTTGATTAATAATATTGTAACGGTTGAATACTATAATTAGATAAAGGTTAGTAAAAAAAATTTGTTAACCAGGAAATTCATGGCCTATGGCTCTTAATCTCTCTAGGACGGGATCCACACTATTTTAAATTTACTCTCCTTTAGATAAGCCAGAACTTGTTAAACTACCACTCAAACATATTACCTCTTAGATTATTCTAGGTTATCTTACCACTCGAATTATGGATGTCGGGTGAAGTTAGTAAACTTTCTGGTACAAAGATAACTGTTTCCGAACGTTACTAAATAAATATGCTTAGAAACAATTTTTTCAAACAAGTGTTTGGATGTTCCAATGAGTCCCAATATAAAGAATGTTTGTGGGACATGAAAGCATTGAAGAGTGATTCATATACTTTTATATTCTAATAATTTTATTGATATTAAATTATACTAAAACCCTAATGTGCAGCGACTTAAATTTAAAGCTCCAAAAATGGTTAAAATTGGAAGTTTAAAGAAAAAGAAAGAACAGAAAAAGAGCAAACTCCTGATATCAGTATTGAGTGGACTTTTAAACAGTATATTGTGTCCAACATTTGTGCTACAAGAAAAGAATATATTTTAAATAAATTTAATCTAAATTTTAGGAAACTCACAAACTTAATATTTTAATAAAGTTAAATTAAAAGAATTGAAAGGGAAAGATGATATGGCAAACTATAAACAATATAATTATTTTAAGACATATTAGAAAATGTGACATAGCCTTCTTTATCTCTTTCTCTTTTCCCCATTTATTTCTCACTTTTTTACTTTTAATAATATTATTCTTTTGCTTTTTTATTTTGTTTATTTACTTTGTTTAATAAACCATAATTTTGTAGAGAAAATGTGATACTATACTTTACTACAAGTATAAACACCATTCCCAAAATTGAACAATGGTTGATAAAATAAAGTGTAGTTCTGTTTATCTACTTAATGAGTTAGAATGATGTATTATCCTCGTTTTTATTACTTTTGGTTAATTTTGATCAATTTATTATGTTTGCTTAATATTCTATGTTTTATAATAGATTTTTTTTTGTCAACTTAGATCGACAAGACCCGATCCGTAATCTAAAGTTTACCCTTAAAATTATATTTTTAAGTTAACATAATGCAGCGTGTAAGAATCGAACTCTGGTGCAAAGTTATTAGCTAGATCATCCTAACTACCCGATTGAGAGCAATTCGACTATTTTATAATAGATTATGTTTAAGGTTTTTACAAACAAATTAAAAATCATTTAATTTTGGATTCTATAACTAAAAATATATTCATTCGATCAATTGGAAATCAATTAATAGTCAAAATAGATTAAAATGTAATTAATTTTAGATTGAAAATTAAAAACATCAAATAATCTAATATCAGTTTTTTTCTCACTAAAACATCACTATATGAAATAAAGGAGTATAAGCTTTATTTTGTCAAAACTAGATCAACAAAGCTGATTCATAATCCAAATTCATTTCTTAAAATTTGTTTTAACTTTTTACCGTAATGGGAAGAAGTCGAATTCCGAAGAACAGAGTTAAATCAAATAAACCAATAGAATCAAAGTCGAGTTCTTTTTAGTCTGATTGTTAAGATAATCTAATCTAATAATTTGGCATTAGATGTTGGATTTCTCCCAACTACATAAAGTAGATTAAAAATAGATTTTAGATGTAGTCTTTAGGCTATAATCTAAGTGTTATTGAAAAAAACTCATAGGGAAGAATTCCTTAAATAGTAACTTTTTTTTTGTCAACGACAATATTAATATTGGAACACAAAAGCCGTTTCATTAGTCAAATTCCTACATAAATTTCGTAGACGGTGAAACTCAATTCCTGATTATGCATATGTACTGTCCTTTAGTGAATTTACCACCAACCCCTGAATTAAAGTTCACTTACCTTAAATAGTAACTAATTAGAATTTACACTTGACATTTTGACACATTTCATTGTCTTAAAAATGCTATTGGCAAACACAAGTTTGAAACTTTAATGCGATTTGAATTAGACAGACTGTTGCAAATACGATTAGAATTTTCCATATAGCAAATCTAATCAATGATTTAGTCAATCGTGATATTAATTTAAATCAATATAAAGTTTCCCAAACAAATAAAAATTCAATAATTAATAAAACGAAAAACTCTTCCAAAAAAAAAACAAAAGTAGAGCAAAGACTAACACACTATATAGTCTCTGCAACTTTATTTTTTTTGTTCAAAATTCGCTGCTTTTACTTTGCCGTTTCATTGAAGAAGAACTTATTAAGCTTTCTCTCTCTTCTCACCGAAGCAAAAAGAGTCTCTCATTCTTTCTCTCTCTAAAGATTTCACTTTTACTTTCTCCCTCTAAAATCTGCCCTCATTGTCTACTTCATGAATTGATGTCTCTTCATCACTTTCTCTTTTTTTAAGTACTCTTTCTTCTTTCTCTTTGCTACATTTCCTTTCTCTGTCTCCACCATTAAAACCTTCTCTTAAGAACCAAAAACAATTCTCACCCTTTGTTCATATAGAGTCTCAGATTCTTATACACTTTTGTTCAAGTTTCTTTGAGGGACCAAAATAAACCCCATTTCTAGTCAAAAGTTTGACGATTTTGTGTTGTGAATTTTGGAGTTATTAGGGAAAAACTTTCTCTTTCCTTTTCATTGTTTGATGGGTGGATTGAGTTTTAGTTAATTGAGATAAAAAGAAGAACACTTGAAAAGAAGAAGCAACAATGAGGGAAGACAAATACAAGACTAATAAGGTTTTTGATTTTATAAATGTGAAAGCTTTTGTTTCTTTATGTCCATCTTCATGGAATTTTGAGATTAACTTTTCTTTTGAATTTTATGAAATCAAGCTGGCATGGTCTAAGAAGATGGTGAGGAAATGGTTCAATATCAAAAGCAAAACAGAGGAGTTTCAAGCAGATGATCCTACTTCTGCTGGTGAATCCTTTTTTTTGTTTTGTTTTTTTTAAGTAGAGCTTGTTTACTTGTTCTTGTTTTTTTCCTAGATTGTTAGTTTTGTCTCTTCTTAGATTATCATAATTCAGTTTTTTGTTCTGATGTTGATTTGTTGAATTGATTAAAGGAGTTGAAGTAGAGCAGAGAAGTAGCTTCTCAGCTGAGAAAACACCCTCCACAATTAAGAATACCAAAACTGGTAAAAGTCATACATTTAGTCACTTGTTTGATTAAACTGCATCATTTTCTTTGTTGTTACTGATGATTTATGGGTTCTTACAGAGAAACTCAGTAAGAACTGGGAGCAGCAAGCTAGGCAAAGGAGAATGAATTATGAGAATCCTAGGATCATTGATGTTCAAAACTACAGGTATTTATATATACAAACACATGTACTTATATTTTTCCTATGAAGTGAGCTTTTTACTGAAAGCTAGTGTTGATTACTTTGAGCAGCATCTTTGTAGCTACATGGAACGTAGCTGGACGCTCTCCTCCTTCAGATTTAAACCTTGATGAGTGGCTTCATTCGTCAGCTCCTGCGGATATTTATGTACTCGGGTATGTTCTAAAAGACATCATTTCTCTTTTTGTATTTCACTGAATCTTCTTTTTCTCAATCTTTGCTTTTGGTTTGAATTCAGATTCCAAGAGATTGTTCCTCTTAATGCTGGAAATATCCTTGGATCTGAAGACAATGGACCTGCTCAGAAATGGCTCTCTCTTATCCGGAAAACGCTTAATAACCGACCAGGAACTAGCGGAACCAGCGGTTATCACACGCCTTCACCTGTCCCTGTGCCTATGGCAGAGATGGATGCTGATTTTTCTGGCTCCACAAGGCAAAAGAACTCTACTTTTTTCCACAGACGGTCTTTTCAGACTCCAAGTAGTACTTGGAATGATCCTTCTATTCCTCAGCCAGGTCTTGACCGTCGTTTAAGTGTCTGTGACCGTGTCTTCTTCAGCCACAGGCCAAGTGATTTCGACCCGAGTTTTCGAGGAAGCAGCAGCAGTCACAGGCCTAGTGATTATTCTAGAAGGCCTAGCGATTACTCCAGAAGACCTAGTGACTACTCCAGAAGGCCTAGTGATTACTCCAGAAGGCCTAGTGATTACTCAAGACCAAGTGATTACTCTAGACCAAGTGATTATTACTCTAGACCGAGTGATTATTCACGGCCAAGTGACTTCTCAAGATCGTCAGACGATGATAATGGTCTTGGGGATTCCCCAAGCACTGTCTTGTACTCACCAGGTTCTGCAGCAAACGAGAACGGATATAGGATTCCATGGAACTCTTCTCAGTATTGTTTAGTTGCTAGCAAACAGATGGTGGGTGTTTTCTTAACAATCTGGGTGAAAAGTGAGCTAAGGGAACATGTCAAGAACATGAAAGTATCTTGTGTCGGCAGAGGACTGATGGGTTATCTCGGAAATAAGGTCAGACTTTGTTCTTTATTACAGAGTGCTCAGTTCTGTGAGTTAGTTACCCACTTTGTTATAATGTGTTTTGCCCTCCTTGGTCCTTTGCAGGGTTCAATCTCAATAAGCATGTTGCTTCATCAAACAAGCTTTTGCTTCGTTTGTACCCACTTGACTTCAGGACAAAAAGAAGGTGATGAGCTAAAGAGAAACTCTGATGTCATGGAGATACTTAAGAAAACGAGGTTTCCTCGCGTTAAGAGTTCAGAGGAAGAAAAATCCCCTGAGAACATACTTCAGCATGAGTAAGATTGATGATCTTACTTCTCATACTTTATACTGAAATTATTCAACTTCAAGAAAGAGTTTATTGGCTTTTACAAGTCTCTGAATCCAATTCATTATACATTTTTACCAGCCGGGTGATATGGCTTGGCGATTTAAACTACCGTATAGCACTCTCTTATCGATCTGCCAAAGCACTCGTTGAGATGCAGAACTGGAGAGCTTTACTAGAAAACGACCAGGTATGTTTGTACATATATTTAGATCCTAATGATCTGTAAAAAAGGTAAAAAAAATGCTTATCAGGCAAATGTTTACTTGCAGTTAAGAATTGAACAGAAACGAGGCCATGTGTTTAAGAACTGGAACGAAGGAAAGATCTACTTCCCACCAACATATAAGTACTCAAGGAACTCAGATAGATATTCTGGTGATGATTTGCATCCAAAGGAGAAACGACGCACTCCTGCTTGGTAAGTTCATCTATATAACAGCACAAAAACATAAAGAACTTCTGCTATATGAAATCTTTCATTTGACATTGGTTTTTTTCTTTGAAAAGGTGTGATAGGATATTGTGGTATGGTGAAGGACTGCATCAGTTATCTTATGTAAGAGGAGAGTCAAGGTTCTCAGATCATAGACCGGTTTATGGCATTTTCTGTGCAGAGGTTGAGTCAACTCATAATAGGTTAAAGCGAACCATGAGTTACTCCGCTTCACGGGTCCAAGCTGATGAGCTTTTGCCTTATTCCCGTGGATACACTGAGCTCAGCTTCTTCTAGAAACACACAGAGATTTCCATTTTTCCTCTTACCACGGTAACTATTCTCTTTTCTTTTGCATCTTATAGTTTAAACTGTGATCAATTGTCTGCAACATTTAGATTGAGAATCAACAAACCAACATACTGGGACATAAATAGATCAAACTGTTGAGTCATAGTGTTAGTGACATTAGCTGGTCCAAAACTAAAGTAGACCATAAGTATCTGTGGTCCTAAGGTCCAAATAGAGTATATAAGTCTATAGAGAGACCAGTCTACAACTCTGCATTTATGTGTAGAGGTGCAATCTAAACCAAGAAATAAGGCAACACATTCTCTCAGATCATTTAAGGTAGTAGGATAAGGAAATCCAAAATTGAAGCTTGATAAGACTGTTCTCTGCATATTATCAAATCATTGTCTGTATCAGTCATAAAGATTCAAGGTTATCAAACTCAGAATATATTAATTGTTTTGTTGAGAAAATCATCACTCATGGTAGAGTATTGGATTGGCTTTTGGCAGGTTCAAAAGTTTTTGGTTCTTTGAGAGTGATGGAGACATTCCATTGCTACTTTAACTTAAAGGGAACACAGGTTAGTAAAAAAAAAAACTCATCTCTTTTTTTTTAAACTTGTTCTGTTTCCGGTTCGCGTTTAGATTAATCGGTACCGTGTAATTTCCGGTTTGCAGGTGTAGAAAATGTTTTTTGTAATTTTGGCCTCGGTTAACCAATTTTCACATACCGGTGGTTCTGTGGTCTAATAACCGGTTCAGTTTTTGCTAACTATGGTGGATTTAAAATTTATAGCAACGTTATAAGGTAATAATTTCAGATTATCATTGAATTTTGTTAGTGCTTAATGAATTTTTGTTAATAATGATTTTATTTTAACACAATTTTGTGTTTTTTGTTCGTACAGGGAATCCAACTAACCCAATCAGAAACTGCCAAGTGGACAGATGGATTTTTTTTAATTCTTATTCTTTTGAATTAGCTTAGGAAAAATGTCGTTTTTTTCTTCTTTTGTTATTAGTGTGTTCCCAAGATAATCATATTGTAATGCTTTAAAACAAAATTATACTCCAAAGAAAAAAAATATATAAAAATTCGACTTTATTTTTTATGATAATTTCGAAAAAGTAAAAGTGAACTGATATCGTCTTGTAATTATCGTAGGACTGAATAAAGTTTGGGTTGCTTGATAATCTCAAAGCTCACTTCTCATCTATTGTTCTTTTTGACTATTTTAAATTAATCATTAGTTTTACTTTTTACTATAAATCCATGGAAATTACGTTAGAAACTTATTATCACACTTTATTATAAATTTTGTGCAAATTTCTATAGAATCATCAATCTTACATCTAACGCACAATTTCTAAAATGATGATCATAATTGTACTTTCATATTTCAGTGGCCTTTAGTCTAGTTACTAGACTAAATTTTAAAGGCAGACGCACTTATATATTTAAAAATCGAGTCATATTGTCTATATTATATAAAAATTTGGCTAATAAATTGGTGAGTTATAACTCAATATTGAGCCAAAACAAAATTGTAGATTCATGTTAACAAAAGGCTTTTTAAAATTCTAGAAAAATTATTTTGATTAAGTGGCTAAATATTACTTTTTCAATTGATTTTGATTATTAAAAAACTTATTTAGTCCACATAATATTCTATCCGTTTCATATTATTTGTCATTTTCGAATTTTCACACCTACTAAGAAAATAGGTAAATATTATCTAATGTCCTGACTATTAGAATTATTAACCATTTAATATTTTATTTATTTAAGTAGTGACAAATGAAATAATTTTATATTTTAAATTTTATTAAAAAATGAGAATGATCACTAAATTGAAACTAAAAGTTTAGCCTAAAATGATAAATAATATGTAATGGAGGATTAGAGATTTGACCATAAATTAGACCATATGGATCAAATGGTTTAAGAGAAACTTTGATGAAATGTTGTTTTCACAACATTCAAAGATTTTTGTTTTTCCAAAATATTCAAAGATTCTATTTTGGTTATGAACTTTTTCAAAAATCGAGATATGGAATTGTGTATAGAACTTTTGTTTATAATAAAAATAAAATAATACTATTAAACTGAAACAGACAAAGACTGGACCAGTTAATGTAGAAGGGAATGATTAAAAACTAAAAAAAGAGAGAGCCTGAAAGTGAAGAGAGTGTTTTGTGTAAATCATGCTTTGTCTTTTTTCTGTTTCCTCATGCTTTCTCTTCTTTCAGCTTTTGTTCATCACATTCACTACTATACTTGTCAATTTTTTATTAATTCTAATTATTTATAAACCAAGATTCTTGTAACCTTATGATTAATTACACAGACAATGATCAGTTGTGTTTTCCTAGAGAATTTATAGTACTATTTTTCAAAACATTAACATATTAATAAATAAAGTGGAGAAAAGTTTTGTTCAGAAGGCCTAGAATTAAAATGTATCATTTCAAGTAATCCAAATTTTTTTTGTCAACAGCAATATAACAATATTAATATTGGGCTACAATGGCCGGTTTATAAGCCAAATTCCTACATAAATTTTGTAAGCAGTGAGATTCAATCCCTAGTTGTACATGTACGTCTGCTTTTATTAGACTTACCACCAGCCACTAGACTAAAAGTCACTTCCCAACTAATCCAATTTAATTAAGGGAAACAAGATATTTTTTTTAAAGAAATTCCAATAAAACATAGTTTTCAAAAGTGAGAAAGTATTATTCTTGTGCCCCACTTAAAAGTTACATTATGAGACTTAAAAAACAATGCATTAAGGTAGATTATGGAATAATCTTGTTGAATATATCAGTCAAATATGAGTCATTGGAAACATATTATGCTTTTTAAAGTTATTTTATTTTGCCCTTTTAGGTGTTCAAACACAAAGATCTACAGTTGTTTCCATTTTTTAATTTATTTCATTTGCTTATATACAACTTAAGGCTTATGATTTGTAATGGAAGTGTCTTCCTACCAATTTTAATATATATATATATATATATATTATCAACTTTACTATAATTGGATCGACAATGCTCGATTCATACCCAAAATCCATATCCTAAAATTTATTTTTTTCTTCCCCCTTATTTCAAGGAAAAATTAAACTCTGCTACCTAAAAATTTGTAAAGTGATCAATACCATTGAACCAACTGTCTTCTATACAAATTTTAATTTTTAGATGTCCTAGTTTTACATTCCTTTAATTAATATTCGTTTTTAAAAACTTTCACTTTTGGGATTTATTTCCATAGATAAATCCCTTTTGCCGTCTGATTTTTTGTATTTGACTATTTGTTTTATCAATATAATTTTGAGGGAAATTTTTAAAAAAATTTGTTAGGGAATAGTCAGTATAAAGTAAAATTATGATTTAAATCATATAAGGGTTTATATAAAATAAAAGTCAAAGCATATAGTAAAAAAATATAAATAGAAAAATAAAAAAACAGGTTGCATAAAGAAGATGGATTTGATTGGTATAGGCTTTTGAGAGTGGGAAACAACAAACTAGCTATTCAGACTAACACCAAAACAGCATGCCTCTTTGATTAAATTTTTACTAATTTGAGACATTATTTAATATAATATTTAACACATATTTTATATCTTAAATAAATTTTAAATTATTTTATAATATATTACTGACTATGAAATGACACTCAAGGGAGGCTAAAACCATATGTAGTCACTTCACTCATAAAAGAAAGAAGAAGTCAATTTATAGCACTTCAATTTTCGATTCACTTTTGTTACCTATTTTGTTAGCAATTAGTACCAATTCTCTGTAAAGCTTTATATAATTTTATTTTTATTTTACCATAATTGAAAGAAACTTCATGAAGACGCTGTTTTAACCTAAGGCTAAATCCAATCATCTAAATTAATATTTAATTATTTATACAGATTTTCGATGAATGATCATATTTATATTATGCATGAATCGAAATTATTACATCTACAAAGGTCAATTCTTAGATTACAAGCGATGGTCACTCTTCGCCCTGGCATTAGCGTCTTTAGGTTGGGTTCGGTTCAAGTCTTTTTGGATTCGGTTTTTTCGGATTTAGAATTTTTATATCTATATAGAATTTATCACTATTCCAATTCAATTTTGGATCGGTTTTATTCAGGTTTGGATAAGTTCATATACTAATTTAAAAAATCAAAAATTACCAAAATACCTAAATACCCTAAAAATATAAAAAATTTATAAAAAATACAAAAACAAATAATTAATAATACCGGAATATACCTAAAACTGCTAAAAAAATACCTTTAAATATTCACATATTCAAAATTATTTTAAAATATCTAAAAATACCAAAAAATACTCATATAATACTTTAAAAATACTATAAAATTGAATATTTATATATCCATTCGGTTCTTAGTTTAAATCCGGATTCATGTCCTAAAATTTTGGACCTATTTGGGTATTTAATCATTTCAGATTCGTGTTCAGATCTTTTTTTATAGTCGGGTTCAGGTTCTCTTGTCCGTATGAATTTTTTATTTTTTTAAACAACTACAGCCCCGTTGGGCTTTGAATGCTTCTTAGGGCCCATTACATATACAAAAAAATCCATAAGGCCCAATTTTCGATGCTTCTGAGGCGAATTAAATTTTCAATTTTATTCGTTTTCTGCAAACGCTTCACTCTTTCGACTCCCACTCTTTTTTCCTGTTCTTCTTTGGCGCTTGCGTTGGTTTGGCTCTAATGCTTCTCGAATTTTTTGTTTGATTGAAGCAAGATTACTATTAGAAATGTTACAGATTTCGTATCGATTCTGCCATTTCTGTTTTGATCTGATGCTCAATCTCGTTTTGGTGTTAGGGTTTTGGGTTTTATCTGTGTTCTGAAATTTTCCTGCTCTGAAACCTACAGAATCTGAATTTCGGAAGTTTCAGAAAAACTAGTTTTGAGAAGTAGATTAGGAGGAAAGCATTGTGTCTCGGATCGTAATAATTAAGCTGGTTTTTGGGTTTTTGTAGCATCGGTTTCATTAGTATCAAAACTTTTCCTGGTGTTTGTTTCTTGCATGTCTTTATCAAATCACTACGTTTTGTGTGTGGTTAAAATGTGTTGTATGTTTCTTCAAAGTCTGTGTGAACTCTGTCTGTTTCTTAGTATTTGTGTTATGTTTCAGATTCTGGTCAGCAATGAGTGTGTGGGGAGACAAGTCGGATGATGAGTATTCTGTAATTTTGAATAAGGGAGAGATTGGATTTATAGACTATCAGAATGATGTTAACGCTGGTTGCTACGATTCTTTAGAAGAAGGTTCACTTCGTGTTTCTGTTCCTTTCCCGTTTAAGAACGAAAGGCCTCAATCAATCAATGTTGGAGAGACGTCTTTTGATTCGTTTACTGTCAAGAACACTTCGGATGAGCCTGTGGATTTGTGGCCCAAAATTTATGCGTCAAACCCTGAGGATTCTTTTACGCTTTCTATATTGAAACCCCCTTCCAAAGATTCAGACAAAAAAGAGATAGAGTGTTTTTATGAAGCTTTTACTCTGGAAGACAGGATGCTTGAACCTGGTGACACTTTAACCATTTGGGTCTCTTGTAAACCCAAGGACCTAGGTTTACATACCACTGTTGTTGCAGTTGACTGGGAAGATAATAGAGTTGAGCGGGTTGTGTTTCTTTTGGCTGAGGATAATATATCCAGCTCTCTAACTTCTAAGAGACCCTACTCCAGAAGTAGAAGGGCTCCTAAGAAAGATTTTCCTGTGGATAATTATGTGACGGGATCACGCCCTTCAAAGGCAGTAGAACGTAGGTTTAAAAACAGGCTTCCTTGGTATGAAATTCCAAAAGACATTAGAGAGATGATTGAGAGGAAGGAAATCCCGGATGATTTGAACGGAGGTCTAATAGCAAGTAACTATGCAAACTACTTCAAAACTTTACTTGTTATGGAAGAAATACAACTTGAGGTATTCTCATTATTTCAATTTTGTTTTTGCTTATAACCTCAATAGACCTTTTCTGTTTTGTAATCAATCATGTTTCTTGCAATATTCGTTATTTAGGAAGACATGCGCGCTTATGATATGGAGAATGTGTCAATGATGAGAAGGGGTCTTTACCTGTCCCTCGAAGTTCCTGGCCTTGCTGAGAGAAGACCTTCTCTTGTCCATGGAGACTTTATCTTCGTAAGACATGCATACGATGATGGAACTGACCAAGCTTATCAGGTTTTGTGCTGAATTTACCTTTGTATACTTTCAGCATCTTAACTGCAGATATGCTTTACCATTTATCTTCTAGAAAATAAAAAAATTGAAGCAATTTCCCACAGGGTTTTATACACCGCGTAGAGGCAGATGAGGTGCATTTAAAGTTTGCCCCTGAGTTCCACCAACGCCACACAGCTGGGAATGTCTATAATGTGAAGTTCACATACAATCGAATCAACACTAGAAGATTGTATCAGGCTGTTGATGCAGCAGAAATGTTGGATCTAAACTTCCTTTTCCCATCCTTGCGCTCTGGGAAAAGGATGATACAAACAAAACCCTTCGTGCCCATTTCACCAGGTCTTAATGCAGAGCAGATTTGTTCCACTGAAATGGTTCTTGGCTGCAAAGGAGCACCACCATATGTGATCCACGGACCTCCTGGTACTGGGAAAACGATGACATTGGTGGAGGCGATAGTTCAACTTTATACAACACAGAAGAATGCTCGGATTCTTGTCTGTGCTCCCTCCAATAGTGCAGCTGATCACATTTTAGAGAAGCTCCTCTGCCTGGAGGGAGTTCGCATCAAGACCAATGAGATTTTCAGGCTGAATGCAGCTACTCGTGCATATGAAGAAATCAAGCCTGAGATTATCCCTTTTTGCTTCTTTGATGAGTTCGTTTTTAAGTGCCCTCCTCTCAGGGCTTTGTCTCGTTACAAACTTGTTGTGTCAACATATATGAGTGCATCCCTTCTCAATGCAGAAGGTGTAAACCGTGGCCACTTCACTCATATTTTCTTAGATGAGGCTGGTCAAGCTTCAGAACCAGAGAACATGATTGCTATTTCAAATCTCTGCTTGACAGAAACTGTGGTTGTGCTTGCTGGAGATCCAAGGCAGTTGGGTCCGGTCATATACTCAAGAGATGCTGAGTCACTCGGCTTAGGGAAATCCTACTTGGAAAGATTGTTTGAATGCGAATATTATTGCAATGGGGATGAACATTATGTGACGAAGCTAGTCAAGAATTACAGATGCCACCCTGAGATTCTTGATCTCCCGTCAAAGCTGTTCTATGATGGAGAATTGGTGGCTTCCAGAGAAGACACAGACTCTGTTCTTGCCTCGTTAAACTTCCTTCCAAACAAAGAATTCCCAATGGTTTTCTATGGGATCGAAGGAATTGATGAGAGGGAAGGTAACAATCCGTCATGGTTCAACCGTATAGAGATCAGCAAAGTTATAGAGGTAATCAAGAGAGTGACAGCAAATGACTCTGTGCAAGAAGAGGATATTGGAGTTATAACTCCTTACAGGCAGCAAGTAACGAAGATCAAGGAGGTACTCGATAGGTTAGACATGACTGAAGTCAAAGTTGGTAGTGTGGAACAATTTCAAGGGCAAGAGAAACAGGTAATCATAATTTCAACTGTAAGATCTACAATCAAACACAAAGAGTTTGATAGAGCCTATTGTTTGGGCTTCCTGAGCAATCCAAGGAGGTTTAATGTTGCTATAACCCGTGCAATCTCTCTGTTAGTGATCATCGGAAACCCGCATATCATATGCAAGGTATCACTTGCTTACTTCCTCTGGTAAAAAAAATTAAACATAACACAGTGTCCAAACAATTCCAATCTATCAACTCATAGTAACTGTTTTATGAAACAGGACATGAATTGGAGCAAGCTTTTGTGGCGATGTGTAGATAACAATGCTTACCAAGGTTGCAGTTTACCAAATCGGGATGAGTTTGTGGAAGAGCCATTCAATCAAGAAGGAAGCAGCAATGGTCCTCAATACCCTATAGAAGATAAATGGAACACCAATAACAATGGTGACACAGAGGAGAAAAATGAATGGTCTGATAGTTGGAACAACAATGATAGTACAAAGGAAGAAGACAACTGGTCTAATGGCAGCAATGGTCCTCAAAACCAAATAAAAACCGAATGGAACATCAGTGGCGAGGTCAATAACAATGGTGGAACAAAGGAAGAAGACAAGAATGATGGTCAATCTGAATGGTCTCATTGATCTGATTGGGTGGAAATGAATTAGTAGAAGAAGAAGATAATGGACAAATGTTATTAAGAATTTGTTTATAATGCTCTTAAAACATTCACTTTGGTGTGAATTAATTAAGATTTTTTGGTGGATAACTGTTTTATTAATAGGAATATAAAATACATCTACATCAAATAGATTCACTAAAACATTATTTAACCAGAATCTGGTGAATATGAAAGTAAAGAATATCTTATAACAACAATAATATATAAACTGCTCTTAAGTTAAAAGAATTTGATGATCTCAAATACGAAAGTGAATAGAATAAGCAAAAGCTTATGATCATAGTTGGAAGAAGAAGGTAACGAGGCTGAATCATTTGGACGTAAACTCGGTGGTTCTCCTCCTTTGTCTGATTCCGAATCTTCGTCTACTATTTAATGTCAATAAATTCAAAGTATTAGTATCAAAATTTATGTTTAAAATGTTTAGAACTAAGTTTAAAAGAATTTTTATGTTTTGTTTTACCTTTAGGATTTAGTGAAGTTTTTGGAGTTGTTGTTGTTGGACGGGCAGAATCAGAATCAGGTTCTGCAAGTAAAATGAGCTTAAAAATGAATACAATCAACATAGAAAATAAAGCTAAAAGCATTTGAGCTTAGAATAAACTCGAAAAGATTAGTAAGAAATTATGAGAAAATGTTTAAATAATTATTTAGTTTACCTTCAGAAGTTTGTGAATCAGTAGGAGAAGGAGTCGGAGTGAGAGACATAGGACCAGGAGCAGGGAGAGGTGCTGCAGAAGCTGCAAAGTTTCACAAGTATATTAATTATATAAGAAAATTGGCGATTTGCGATGGAAAAAGTTTTCGCAAAACCATCGCAAATGGACATTTAAAATTATACTGTTAATGTGAAAACTAACAATAAACAAAATTTAGCAAAGACACAAAATTTAGTCATGATAGAGCTGAACTATTCTCGATTCTAACTATTTTCGTAGGTTTTTATGTTTTTGAATTCCATGCATCTTTCTTTCGCTTTCCCACTTTTTATACTTAGGTGTATTAATTCCCGAATATCTTTTTCTTTTTACAATTTCTTCAGATAGTATGTGAGATTCGATTCAAAGTTATGTGTCACAATCTTGTTTTAGATTTTTGGGTGAGTTTTCTTAATTTTTTTTGTCGACAATTTGCTAGAACTTCCTAAGATTTAGACTTATCCTATCGAATTTCGGTTTTGAGGACAAACTCTATTGTGGGTCTTGAGCTAGCTCTGGCCCACCTCAACAATTAGCGGATAAAAAAATAAAAAAAATCTAGTACTTTCACTTCCCCACTTATTATACTTAAGTGTTAATTTCCGAAGATCTTTTTTTTTTTAACAATTTCTTCGGATAATATGTAAGATTCGATTTAAAATTATGTGTCGCAATCTCGTCATAGATTTTTGGGTGAGTTTTCTTATTCTTTTGTCGATAACCTGCTAAAACTTCCTAATATTCACGCTTGTCCTATTAAATTTCGGTTTTCTACACAGATTTGGCTATAGACTTTCAATCTACTCAGGTCCACCTCAAACAATTAGCGGATAAAAAAAACACAAATTCATATAAGAAAAACTAAAAAGTAGAAGTGAGATACCTTCGCATTGGACAGGAACACCAGGCATGCCACAAGCACGAGGAAGAGAGATAGCTAGAGTTCGGTTTATTGGAAGACTAATTGGAACACTTGCGGTTAAGATCAAACATAAACAATCCATACCGGATCCGGTTAACGATTTAAGAGCCTCACAACAACCTGAAGTCGGAGAATTACCATTTCCGGTTACAGAACTCATGCATCCACTAAGACTAGAGAGCATTCTTGATGAACATGGATTATTCAGCATTTGAGCATGGCTCGATATTGAAAGTAGAGAGACGATTAAGGTTGAGATTATGAATATATTAGGATTCATTTTGACAATATTCAATAATGTTATGTTTTGTAGAAATGAAATGGTTATGATATATAATAGAGATAAAAGGGTAATAAGGTCATTTCCAGATGTTGGTATTAATGTTGACTTTTGATACTCAACTACCTTAACTAACTTTTACCGAAGAAATCTCGTTTTTTGAGTTGAGTCTTTTTTTTTTAGGTTCAATTCTTTTTTGTTTAATAAAAAAAAATTAAACAAAAAAGAATTAAACCTAAAACTCAATTAAAAGATTTTTTTTAATCTATAACTACACAATTATAAATTTCAACGCATATATACACGTATATTATATCATGTTATATTGGTATATATATTTATATAGAATAAAGTTTCGTAAATCCTAAACACGATACTTCTAATGGGATTTAGATAATGCCACGTTCAATTAATTAGGTTGGTCGGTGTTTCCAAATAAATTTATATTGATTTTTTAAAAATCTAAACTTTTATTAATGCTTTTTTAAAAACTCAATTAGTAAAAAAATAAACAAAAACTCTAATTTTAATTTTTTTCTCATTATTTAGTTAGATCTATCATAATCATACTTTTCTAAAAATTATTTTTGAAAGCCCTGAACAACATACACCAACTGAAGTCACGATCTCTTGTAACTACTCACTTGTCATGATAGAAAAAAATTATGCACTTCCCATTATTTTTTCACTAAAACATACAGTAATTATGTCCTAGTTAATCATTCAAATTACTATCTCTTACATTCGCAATTTTTTTCTTTATATTTTCTAATTTTTTAGTAAGATCTAGCAAAAAATACTCAGAGAATACTCTAAAAATACTATAAAATTGAGTCTTCAAGTATCCGGTTGGTTCTCAGTTGGGTCTGGTTCTTCAAATCTTAAATTTGGACCCGTTCGGATATTTAAGTTTTTCAGGTTCGGGTTCAGGTTCTTTTTTGGGTCGGATCCAGGTTTGGTTATTTGGATCTTAAATTTTTGGATCCGTGCGCATATTTAAGCTTTTCGGGTTTGTGTTCAGATTTTTTTTTCGTGTCGGATCCAGATTTGGTTCTTGGGATCTGGTTTTTATGCCCATAGCTAGCTATCATTACGCAACTATACTTATATGTATGTGGTTTAGTTTTAAATATTTATTAAAGTATTATTACTAATATTCTGTGCATATATGTTTCATAATTAAATTACTTGTTTTATTCAAAAAATTTACAACAACTATTTTACTAAACATATATCAATGTTTAAATATTTTTAAATAAACTAGATTTTACAAATATCATATCTGTTTTAAAATGGTACACAACATAAATCATATCAATTGTTATATTACATAAAAAACCAAATATGCGATCAAAAATATAAAAAGATCCGTAAAATAAATAGTTTATTTATATAAAAACTGCTTAATTAATATTATGAAATTCAAATAATTTTGCACCATCCATGCGGATAGTATTTATAAAACGAACGATTCATAAAGTTTGGCTACTTACTTAGGATGAGACTTCACAAAACAAAAGCAAAAAAAATGACAAACGACTTGAATTTGTTTTGATTAGGCAAACAGTATTTGATGTCAATACCTAAATTTGACTGTATAAAGAGATTACATTAAATATATAGAAAACAATTATCATTTGGGTAGCCTTTTAACCAATGATTATTTCTTGTTATGGTATAAACTATCAAGTAGTAGATTCATGAATAATTTGATGGTATTACTCTTTATTGCAAATATAGAGTGTAGTTTTTTTGAACAAATCGTTAGGAATCATTTATAACGTTTGACATTTCCTTAAAACATTGTCGATTAACAAAAAATGTAAAACATTTGTTGATGACAAGCATTAAATGCGCATTAAAGAAATAAAATAAGAAAAATTATTCATCAGTTACACGAATTATGGTTCATTGTATTGTCATTTACACACATAAAATAACAAAAATTTACCGAGTTGCTTTTAATCTGATGGTTAGGATGATCTAGCTAATGATATAGTATCAGAATTCGATTCCTACCCGCTAGAGTATAATAGTTTTAAAAAAGAATTTTAGGAGTGTGTTTTAGGCTACGAATCGGGTCGTGTAGATACAATTGACAAAAAAAAGAAAATAATAATAACAAAAGTTTTGCAATTAAAAAAAAGATTACTATTGCATGGAACAACAACATAAAAGTCACAAATTACATCTATCTTTGCATTTTAAACAGAAAGCCTTTTAATAACCCAACCCAAAACAGAAAAAAAAAATCATATCAATATAAATCTGGACCAAAACATGTTTATTGGGCTAAAGGTAATAAAGAATAATATAAACTTGACCCAACTCGAATCCGGCCCAATAAAAGAATTAGAAAGACATGTGTGAGTGAAGGGTACGTTGGTCATTTGAGATAAAACAAAACTGCCAAAATTATAGGACCGTTGGTACTTCACAATTTAAATTTCAAAATGAAAGATTACAAAAAATAAATAAACAGAGTTAAGATCTCTACCAACGAAAATCAAAATAAGCCATGGAAGGAAACTTCTCAGTATCACCATCGGAGAAATCAATGGCGTCGAGCACGACGATGACTACTATTGTATCTACTGAAGATTCAGAGAGAAGAGACAGTAATTGTTACTTCCCAGATTGTCGAAAAGATGCGAATTGTAGCTGCGAGATTTGTCTTGACAGTTTAAACGCTATGCTTGATCTTATGCCTTTGAGTGTACAACAAAGCTCTCTTTCTAAGCTCTCTTCTGCTTCTAATAACAAATTGACAGTTGAATCTACTCCGACTTCGTTTGATCCGGCTGTTGTTACCACTCCTGTTTCTGTATCTCGCCCAATCTCCAGAGTACCGAAGGAGAAGAAATCAATGATTTTTGAACCGAAGAAGATGATGAAGAAAAACGAGTCAAGGCTACTAATTCGTGGTGTTTTTATAGTGGTTTTGGTTATGTGGTTGGTTCTGTGTTGGGAATTAGGGTTTTGTTGGGTGGTTAAAGGGTTTTTGAAACCGGTGTTTACAGAGGAGATAGTGAGGGAATTTGGTGAGAGATCTAAGGCTGATCATGATCTAGGTGTGAAGTTCAGACATTTGGAAGATGAATTGATGGTGTTTGCTAAAAATGGAAAGTTTTTGAGCTGTATTGATTCTAATTCCAAATGGAAAATCAATCAGGTAGTTTTTACTTTAGCTTCTCCATTTATTCTCCTTAAAGTTTCTAACTTTATTTCAAAGTTTGTGTTTTTAAAAGGGTGGTCCGATGTTGAACTCAAAGTGTGTTCTGTACAAATCTTACATTGAAGAAGTGAGTATATGGGGATGGCCTTTGCAAACAGCTGGATTATATCATACCGATTTCTTCTCTAGTTCGATCACCGTATTATCAGGCCGAGTAACCGAGGTAATCAATCTCAATATGTGTTCTTCCTGACCATAGATTCAAGTGTTATGATTCTTTAGTATATGTTCATATTAATAAATGTGTTGATATGATTCTTATGTTTTAATGGTCTCTTTGAAGTGGACAGAAGGGAAATTTGGCTACACGAAACACAACACAAGCACTTCGTGGAGAAAACCGAAATTGAGCACATCGGTTCAGCAACTTGATCCAAACACATGGGTTCTTGAATACACACGAAGCTCAGTGATTGACGATGATTCGAGTTTGTTGTCATTAACAATGGATCTCCTGAAACACATGATGTTACAAGCAGCAAAGAATGTGAATTGGGAGTTGTTTTCAGCTTCAAAGAGTTTGTATAGAGAAGCAGACACAAGTAGTAGCACAATGACACCAACTTAGAAAAACTCTTCCCTTTATTATTTTCATTTTTTGTTGTCTATGTTTAGTTATAGGTTTAGTCATCAACAAGTATCTGTTACTAGTTTGTACAAGTCTTGATAAACCACCCATCACTTATTGTTTTGGTCAAAGTCGAAACCTTATAGGCTTTTACAACCAAAACCAATAACCGAAAAGGTTTGGTTGGTTTAATGTAAGTTTTCAATTCCGGTATAATGTGAAATTGGTCCATCTTTTGTACTTTGTACTTTTGTTTAGACAGAAGAACTACAGAATATGGGAAATTTCCGGTGAATTTAAGCATAAATCGGTTATTTAATAATCGAACCGGGTTTTTGATGAGAAACCGAACTTAACCAGAATTAAACCGGTTCTTTCATGATCGCTGAAGTTAGCGGGCATTTAAGAGAGAAACCATAAATCGCTTTTGGATTCGTTTCTGGGAATTGATTATTTGAGAAAGACGATGGCTTTGATTGCTTTGAATCAGCTCTACAATGTCCTCGCTACCAAACCTGAGAAGGTATATTACCCAATTTGATTAAACCCTATATAATTCCGAAAAATCAACTCTTTTTTTTTAATGTTATCCCCAATCTATATCGATGCAAATTCCAATTTCTACAATTGTAGAGTCGTTAGATTAGTTGTAATGATTTCACGTTTTGAGAATTGATGGATACTTTGTTTTTTTTTTGTTCGATTTGATTGAGAATGTGTGTTAAGTAATGCTCTGAATTGAATTGTTGAAATTTGGGCAAAATGCTTAATTTTAAGTTCATCTGTTTGATATAGGAGAGGATCACTCCTGAAGAGTCTAGTGCTATATTCTCGTGTCATCTCAAAGTATTGTGGACTGCTGGGTTTGCATCTGGTGCAGGAGGAGGTTTAGCTTGGCAAGGTTCGTTTTCCTTCATTGACTCTCGATCCTATGAGCTCTATGAAGCCAGGAAAACTTAGTTTTGGTATAACCCTAATCGCATTGATGCTTTCTCATAGTGGCAAAAAGGCTGAAATTGCTCAAAGGATTTGAAAGGCTTGCTCTTGCAGCTGGTAAGTATTTGCAAAGCTCTGGAAATATTACTGGTTTAGTCATCAACTGTTATTTTTGATTGATTTTCTCATCGATTTGATCTCACGTAGGAGCGGCTACTGTAAGTTTTGCTGTTGGTTGGGATTGGGCAAGTTCCACAACTGCAGTTTCATGTCTTGATCATATCTTAAAGCAAGATGCAACTCGAATGCAGAAAGAGCTTGTGAATGTGTAAGCATCCTGAAACGTATGATGATCGTTGCTTGCGCTTGATGATCTTTCTTAGCTTGCTTAATGCTTACTCTTGACTCCAAACCACAGCTTAGTTACGTCCAATAGAGGTGAGGCTTGGAGATGGAAGCTTATGTCTAAGCATTTCTACCCTGAAGCTGTTTACGGTGATGAAGGAGACAAACCTCAAATGCGGTGGCGTAGACGAAGCACTTTCACAGAAATTGTAGTTTCTTATGATGATGTAAGTGAAACCAAACCTCGGAGAAACCTTAATGGCTTACCAAACCCTCCTCATCGAAGCATTTCCAATGGAGCTGATGCTTCAAAGACTAAACTTTTGCTCCAAAACACGTCTGTGAGTATTATCTAATGTGTTGTTGATTTCAAAGCTTCCGCAACTGCTTAGCATCGGTTTGGACAAGAACGGGTTTTCAATTTTTATGAAATCTTACTTTCAGGCAAACTCGAATGGGAAAATGGTAGAAGAAAATGCTCTTGACATTATATTTGGTGGTTCAGAACCAACTGAGAGCATTCCTGCAGCAGCTAATTCGAAGGTGTCAAGCAAAACACAAACTCGCAAACAGAGAAGAGCTCAACGAAGAAAAAGAATTAGAAACCGTGAAGCTTCCACAGATACTCATTACGAACTTGCATAGAGAAGACAAACAATGATGCTTGTACTGCTTGATATTCATCACGCTGAATTTGTCTCATTAAACTCATTCGCTTATCGATGGCTCCAAGCTTCAATTCAAATCATTTTGAATGACATTTTATGAATGTTAATTCTGTAAGAAGATCGAAACTAGAGAGAATAAGATCTTTTCCTGAGGAAGGCTTCAAAACTTAGCAGAGAAATGTAATGAGAAATGTACAATTGTGATTATTTGATCTTATTCCTCAATGCTTAGATGAAAGCACTCTTCGAGAATTCCTCTAGATGTCCTACCAAATCCTTTAGCTACTTCTTCCATTTCCTTAAGCTTTGTGACTTCTATTCTAATCTGATCCATTCTCTTCAATACATTCGTCATTAAGCTATCTGCATCTGTACCTGAAACACGCCTCGACAGCTCTGACTTCTCTTTCTCGAGTTGCCTATACAGATCACGGAGACATTCTTTCTGAGCATGGAGTTTGCTTTCTGCAATTTGGTACTCAATTTGCTGAGCCTTTCTCAGCGATTTTAGAACCTCGCGGATTTCTTCCTCGACTTTGTGCATCTCTGCCTCATGATTGAATGGCATAGGTCCAACTGGTGCAACGTCTCGTAATGTTTGCACTGTATCATTGTCTTTAGCTTCTCCACTGTCAGAGGAAACTACAACCAAAATACAGATCATTATATTATCTTTCACACATAATCACAAGCAAAGGATCATGATGAGGATAATGTACCTGACCATATAGTTGGTGTATTTACATTCCAAAGTTCTTCCAAGCTCGTGCCACATTTAAGCTGAAAATGATCAGGCTTTAGTTTCAGGAAATTCCAGTAATATTACATTTTACACAGTATATTCTACCTTGATGACTGTTGACTCGATACAATTTAATAGTTCCTTAGCATTAGCTCTTTGTGAGCCTCGCAGGATACAAATGCCGAGATTCAGGATCTTCTCCACGTCGTCTTGATATTCTACAGTCTGACATATTTCTAGGAACCTATTGACATGTGGAACTAAGTCCTTTTTAGCATCACATCGCCTGCAGTAATATTCTGCATCCAACCCAATGCAGCCTCCAATGGTTCCAGCCATGTAAGCTCGAAGAGCACAGTTAACATGAGCAACATGTCCGCATATATGACCTTCAGAAATCACAGCTTCACATTTGATATAGCTATAACCTTCATGTTCCAAACTTATTGTTTTGCAGCAAAGGATGCAACAGCAATCAGTGCAGAAATTAGGTTCACCACAGCAAATTTCACAAGGCATTGCGGGTAACAGTTTGGTTTCACTTGGTGGCATCAGGCTCCTACATTTGTCATTACCAGCCTTACAAACCGCCATACCAGATTCGCTATCATGCATTAGATCTTCATCTGAGTTATATACTGGCAATAGAACCTGCTTCTGAGGTATATCGCCTACCAAACAGGAAAGAAAACAAATGAACTCAGACATGTTGAAAATGCAAACTCAAAATGTGTAATTTATCAAAATGAGTAGAAGACAATCCTTCTATTACATGGGGAAAACGTGTTTAACTGTTTTCAAAGAACCGAATTGTACATTAATTGAGCTAAACATGGCAAACTCGGAAACATAAAGAAAGTCTGATCGGAATGTATATATTCTGAGTATAGCATATAACCTAGGTCTATATTTAATTGAACCTGACCATGTCTGCTGGGTATCGTCCAGCTGAAAGAAGCAAAGAACTTTCGAACATCTGCTTCGGGGAAGGTAAAACGAATGAACTCTTCAAGTGACTTCCTGCTCCGAAAAGGCATGTATTTCCGCAGCATATTAGCGTTTAAACTCTGAATATACTTAGGAGGATATAAGTACCTATCCTTATAGTGGCCTTTACTATTCACTCGCGGTCCTACTTTCCATTGCCAAGTATCTCCAGAATTAGGCCAATTTTCAGGAGCATATGGTAAACCATATCCAGATTCCAGTGGCCTCACTGGCCTCAGCATTAGGCGAACCGGTTCGTCTCTGTTACTTTGATCAATGTCCATGGAGTCCATGTTATAAGACCTGCACTCAATCATAAATACCATTGGAAACTTGAATTAGAACAGCTTGCAACACAAAGAAGAGTGTCACGCCAATTACAAAAACCACACAGAGCGCCAAATGAAACAAATAACAACATAAACATATACTCTAATTCAACACTATTTCTGCTACTCAATATGGCACTGAAATTTCACAATTAAACCAGTGATACAGCTTGCGATGCTAGTAACTAAGAGCATTGTGAAGAACTGTGTACTGATAATACTCTCCATTGTGATACAGAATACGTATTCGATTTTAAACAAATTTAAGATTGTCAACAAAAACCAAAATCCAAACAAAATAGATTCGATTTCTCAGTGAAACAGAAACTGACGGAATCCATTAACGACGAGGAAAGGAATTTAATGAAAAGGAAGAGAGAGCGTACAATGTTCAGAGATTTCAAGGCCGATCAAACTCCGAAGATCTCAACAATGGTTAATTCCTTCTTCGCCATAACCTCGAGTTTTGTACGACAAATGGCTGAATCTAAGGCCGAGTGGCCTTCTCATGAAGCATGAAAACCACCTCGGATGAATCGAAGTATTATAGGGTTTGAGCTCAAGGACAACGAACTAAAATCAATACGTTAGAAATTTTATGGGCCGTTATTGGACCTATTTTAAACTGATTTTATATACATGAGCCATTATTGGACCTATTTTAACTAAATTTGATACCATAGGCCCTTATTGGGCTTATATTAAAAGATTTGATCGATATGGGCCGTTATTGGATCTATTTTTAATAAATTCGATACACATGAGCCGTTCGTTCTTGGACATGCATTTAATAGATTCGATACGGTGGGCCGTTATTAGACCTGTTTTAAACACATTTGACCCACATGGATCGATTTGACCCACATGGGTCGTTATTGGACCAATTTTTAATATATTTGACACCATATGCTCTTATTGGGCCGTTAGTGGATCTATTTTTAATAGATTCGATACACATGGACCGTTCCTGGACCTACTTTTAATTAGCCCTGGGTCGAGAAATCATGGGAACGGTCAGGAACTGGTCGGAAACGGTTAGTTCATTTTATTTTCCAGACGATTCCCGTTACAAAACGAGATGAAAATTTTGTGAATCGGAAACTGTACGGGAATTTTGGGACTCAAAATTTATTTCCCGAACTATTTCCAAAGTTTTACTTTTTTTTTTGTCAACGGAATGATATATTAATAACGAAACTATACTCCAGA